>ML404912.1:0-56781 GCA_005239525.1 Nicotiana knightiana
CAAATTTATTTATGTTCAAGACTATGGTTTGCGATAATATAATGAATGTTATTGATAATGATATTGTTGGGTATTTATGATAATTTTTAGAACTTGTGGGTATAAGTCATGCTTCATGTTTTTCCAAAATAAATTTGGGAAATATATTTTGAAAACTGATGTCCAGACACATTTTCATATTCAACCCAAACTTCGCCAAAATTAGATTTTGTCAAAACAAATTTAGGAATCTATGGCCAAATGCTAGCTAAATATAAAGTATAAAATTTTAGATTTTTGGATATCCAAAAATCCGAACTCCGAAGTACCAAATCCGAAAGGCAAAAATTTTAAGAATTAAATTCATAATTGAATACGTAATCCGAAAATCTAAATTAAAAAATCCAAAAAAAATTATATTTCGCTTTGAATTTCGGGTTTGTCTAAACTACGCACACACCTAAAATTGGAGAATAGTTTCAATTTTGAACCTAAGCTTATAAGAAAGACCCGTATTATATTACAAATTTGTTAGAGGTATATTTTAATATTGTTTCAGATATCAATTTGTGTGAGTTTTTACTGATTTTATCTTAGCGTGAGCTTTTGTGAATTCATTGATAGGTTTATATTACTTGTTTTAGCATTCGGTGTACAAAATTATTGGACCGACTAATATAAATTTGTAAGAGCATTTATATTATGCGTAAGTACAAATGTTAAGTCAAGCAATTATTTATTTAAATATAAAAAATGGAAATCTTTTCACGGCAGATAAAATGAAATTAAGAGATTATGGGTATGTTTGGTATGGTACCAAGCAAAACATATTTTGGAAAATACTTTCTAACTTTTTCATGTTTGGTTGGCTTAAATATTTTGAAAAATATTTTTCTCATGAACTCATTTTTTTTCAGTTAGAAGAAAATATTTTCCATATCAGGAAAAAGAAAAATATTTTTCAAAATACCTTTTCAACATTCCCACTCTATATCCCATCCCACCCCTCACCGCCGCCCCACCTACACCCTCGCTTCTCATGCCCCACCCTAAATAAAATGTTACTCTCCTGGTTCGCAATAAGCGATCATTTTACTTTTGGCACATCTATTAAGGATTTTTTTTTTTCATTTTAACAAAATGAGTATTCATGATGTAGAAAATATATTTTCTTTTATTTCAATAAAATGATTATTTTATTTTCATATTATAGAAAAAGTATTTTCTTTTTTAACCAAAAAAAGATTATTTTCTCTATAGTTATGGAACATAAATTTTAACATTGTTTTACATAAAAAAGTAAAGTATCATATTAGTTTCTTTGAATTGTGTGAATCTTTAGAAGAATAATTAAATTGTAGAAGAAAATAGAGTCATGAAAACTTGGATATTCGGACAAGGACTAAATTTTAAATCTTATTCTCACGTTTCTAAATTACACGTGGCAAAACCCAGTTGAAGATAATTATGTTGACTAAATCTTTATATGTACACTTCTTTATCACTATAAGTATTCAACTGTAAAACACAGAAAAAAATACTCAAAATTTGTTCTTATATTTTCTGTCAATTTTTCATACATTTTACTTATGGCAATGAGTTTGCCGCATCAAATCGGAGCATTATCAGGAACGGCAATATCATCGGAAACTGATAGTGTTTCCGGTGAAGCTCCGGCAAAAACAACACTTACTACATCAGCATTATGGAGAGCTCCGGTAACAAATCTCCGAGTATCGGTGCAAAAATCTGGAAGTCAAGTAGATATAGCGTCACCATCACCGCCTTTGAGTCCGGAGGCGCGTGATGCTTTAGCCGAGACGGCGGAGGTGAAGAAAGAGCACAAATTGGGGAAAGGAGTGCCGGTATACGTGATGATGCCGTTGGACAGTGTGAAAAAGGATAATACGGTGAATCGTAAGAAGGCGATGAAGGCGAGTTTACAGGCGTTGAAGAGTGCCGGAGTGAAAGGGATTATGATGGACGTGTGGTGGGGATTGGTGGAGCGGGACGCGCCGGGAGAGTACAATTGGGGTGGTTATGCTGAGGTTTTGGAAATGGCGAAAAAGCAAGGGCTTAAAGTTCAGGCTGTGATGTCGTTTCATCAGTGTGGCGGAAATGTCGGTGACTCTTGCACGTGAGTAACAGATTACTACTACTCCTCATATTGTATTTTACAAATTTTGAACGAGTTTAAGTTTTATACATGATAAACACTAATTAATATAACCTGCTAAACATGGTTTCTAATCCAGCGAAGCCAGAAATTTGCTCAAGAGTGTTTAAATTTGAAAGAAGTAAACAAGAAATTCCCGACGAAGAGTGTTCAGTATATGTAATGTACCTCTAAAATATGATATTTGACCTATATACACAATGTAATTTCACGACAAAGGTTGGTCAGTTGACCATCCTTACCAATGTGTAGCTTTGCCACCGTTAAAAGATCTAGCATATATAACTTCAAGTCTTTCGAATTGTTATTTCTCTGGTAATCTCTTGAAGATAAATTGTTAGTTCTTTAGTAATCTTCTGTTGAAGATACGTATTTTGAAGCTGTTTTCAACTTACATTACTTTATGTAGGATTCAAGCAGGAATTAGGTAAAGAACATAATTTAGTTTTTCTTTTTATGTAACTATTATTAAGCATTTAATTGTGTAGTGTATAGTATAATGTAAATATATTGCTTTTTAAGTAGTACTTTTTGATAGCTGATTTATAGGATCTGAGGAAGGGGAAGACGGGAACAGGGGAAGACAAGCAAAAAGTTGCATAATCATATAATTTAAACTTAAACATGTCAATCTTGTCCTTAAACTTAAATGGTGGTTTAAAGCCTAGAATTGTTCAAGTATCCTCATAATCTTGGAATTTCCGATCAATTTTAGTTGGTGCACTCCTTTGGGTGGGATTAGGTACTAATAACATTTAGCAACTCCTTTAGGTCCCTATGGGGTTTGTTAGGGCATCAGTAAAGAGATTAATTACACATTCCAGGAAAGGGGTTGTTGCATTATTTTACAAGGATGGAATGAGCAAGCTAAGTACGAATTGTTTCTATGTTGTTTCGTCAAGATCTGTGCTTTATTGAAAAAAGAGTCTGAACAAAGCTTTTCCGATAATCATGTATCAAGCAGGCTGAATTTGGTTAACCTGGTCTCTCGGAAACATGAGACATCAAAAGTCATGGATATTTTGGTTATCAATACCGGAGAGTTTTGCAGTGTACAGAAATATTGAAATGAAGTGTTTGAGTTGGAAGAGTATGTTGATCAGTGATTTGATGACTGCTAATTTTAGTAGTTGTTTGAAACTGTTTGTTGTAATCCCGTCTTGCCTACTTTATGCGTATAAAGAGCTCTTCTGACCATATAGATCCACAAAGAAGTCATGGTCACATAGTTAACCAATTTATTGGTGATTAACTTCTCAAATTTGGTGATAACTGGAGAATGCAATATCTCCCATCTATTTAGTAATCACCTGTTATTGGTTTCTTATCTTAAAAGTAATTTTTCATATTTTAGGATCCCTCTTCCAGGGTGGGTCGTTAAAGAGATTGACAAGGATCCGGACCTTGCATATACGGATCAATGGGGAAGGAGGAATCATGAATATATCTCGCTTGGTTGTGATACTCTTCCTGCCCTTAAAGGTAGGACTCCTGTCGAATGTTACTCCGACTTCATGAGAGCATTTAGAGATAGATTTGAGAATCTGCTTGGGGACACTATTGTGGTAAGTTTTCACATTTTTTAACCTTCCTATTGAATGTTACTGAATGAAATTGCTTATCCAAGTGTGTGGAAGCTCAAGCTTTTCTTAACCGATTTATGTACTCTAGGAAATTCAAGTTGGCATGGGTCCAGCTGGAGAGCTACGTTATCCATCCTACCCTGAAAAAGATGGAATATGGAAATTTCCCGGTATTGGAGCTTTTCAGTGTTATGACAAGGTATACATCAACCTTCTTTTGTTTCCATTTTGTTCTGTATTCCTTGAAAAAAACTTTGAACGCCTTATCTTTGATGTACTGTAATTCTCACAAATCTTATGTTTTGTAGTATATGCTCAGCAGCTTAAAGGTCGCAGCAGAAGAAGCTGGCAAGCCTGAGTGGGGTTACACTGGTCCGACGGATGCAGGCGAGTATAACAACTGGCCAGAAGATACAACTTTTTTCAAGAAAGAAGGTGGTGGTTGGGATTGTCCGTACGGTGAGTTCTTCCTCACATGGTATTCTCAAATGCTTTTGGATCATGGTGAGGGAATATTGCAGTCCACCAAAGCTATATTCGAGAAGAAGGGCGTCAAGATATCAGTTAAGGTTGCAGGCATACATTGGCACTATGGAACACGGTCCCATGCCCCTGAACTCACAGCAGGGTACTACAACACCCGTTTCCGAGATGGTTACCTTCCAATTGCTCAGATGCTTGCCCGACACGATGCTATTTTCAACTTCACATGTATTGAGATGCGAAACCACGAGCAGCCACAGGACGCGCAATGTGCACCTGAGAAGTTGGTTAGGCAAGTAGCATTAGCAACTCGGGAAGCTCAAGTTCCACTAGCTGGCGAGAATGCTTTGCCACGATACGATGAGTTTGCACATGAGCAGATCCTCCAAGCGTCTTCATTGAATATCGACAGCCAATCTGACGATAGACAAATGTGTGCATTTACTTATCTGAGGATGAATCCAGACCTTTTCCATCCCGACAACTGGAGAAGGTTTATTGCATTTGTGAAGAAAATGAACGACGGAAAAGATGTGCACCATTGCCGGGAACAAGTGGAGCGGGAGGCTGAGCATTTTGTGCATGATGCTCAGCTTCTAGTGCAAGAAGCTGCCATTGCCCTCAGGCACTGAGAATCTCAGATTCTCAGCTGTATACTTCTTCAGACGATACACTTTGTTATGGGTCTCATGACCCCTGTATTATGCAGTTCTTACTATAGGGTATCCTCAGCTTTGTTCTGCCTTGTATTTGTATGAAATGCATTATAGTGCAATCTTGGTTTGGGATATAATATTTTTGATGATATAGCCCAATCCTGGAAGATTGAAATGTATTGTTTTTCTCTAGGTTTCATATTCTAGTACGTACTCTCCTATCTCTTTCTCAAATATCAAGGCAGAATCAATAGTCAGAGAAATTCGAACTTCTCTTGAATACGAGCCTTTTTTTCCTCCTTTTTTTATACTATTTTCAGGATCCAATGCTAGCATAAAGGAATGTGCTTAGGTTTTGCCAATCCTCCTCTCACATGGTATCTCATGGAAGATCTCATACAAAAATCCCATTAATCGAATCAACTTTTTCGAGAAATACGAGATATCTAAGTCATACAAGTAAATAAATCTATTCATTGTAAGAGAAAGAGAAAAAGAAAAAAAATATGAACAGAGATTGGATTGACGATAAAATAGAATAGTGAGTCGCGAACAGTGATTCGATTAATGATGAAGAAAAGATCCAGAAAAATATGACTTCACCCTTGAACAATAAATAATAAGTGAAATTGTGATTTTTTTCTCCATTTGTTAAAGCCTTGGGTCTCGTTTGGTACGAGAGATAAGAGATAATTAATCCCAGGAGTAAATTTGTGATGAGTTTATCCCACATTTACTTAGGGTAAAATCGTGTTATAATTGATTTCGAGATTAATTATCCCGGGATTATAGTGTTTTCTATCCCTATAGGAGGGTGGGATAATTAATCCCGAGATAATTAATCATGAGATAACTTATTTTCCAACCAAACGATCCCTTAGTGGACAAAGTTAACCGATACATATATCGATAGAAATGAAAAATATCCCGTTGAATTAGTCTAGGTGCGTGTTGTTACAGGGAGAGTAATTTTATCAAGCCTAAAAAGTTTTGTTGTGTTTTTTTAGAGATATCTGTTCCTCGGTGATCTTTGGTCGGTAGATAAATTTTCCAGCCAACTACGTTATTGACTTATTGAATCGAAGGTTCATGCACCAAATGTCACATCAATATTTTAATTAGTGACAGCTCCATTTATATAAGATGATAATTCTAAAGTAAAAAGTGAAGTACAATACAAGTCTGACGCTTTGATTAGAAATCGGGAACTAAAATAAAAGGAAATGAAATGAAAATGAACATACGGAGAATTAGGAACAACGCGAAGAATATATACATAAAATATAAGGCAAGAGATATATTAGTTAGAAATTTCGGGTTTGAGTCGTGAGAGCTTTCGAGAGGGAGTACTTTATCTCTAAAATGTGATATTTCAATGCGAATCTTGATTAGTCGAGTTCTGAAACGGATATCGAACACTAGATGAGAAATAAAAAGAGAAAGAAATATTGGTTGATTAGGGGTATTTGCGGTATTGTTTAAGTCAAGATTTACCTATAATATGATCACATTAACTATGTTGGTTTGTCAAATATATACACTGTTTACCTTTAAAATTGAGTAACAATTAACTTATAATGTGGTTTTAAAGACACATGATTTCACCTAATACCAATTGATAATATGAAGATTAATAATAGAAATTAACATTAAGATAGTGCAAACTAGTGTTGAAATGGAATTCAGCCCTCGAGCTAGACTGCCCTCGAACTAGTCGATATTAGAACAATTATGAATATAGCAGAAATAAACTAAAGAACAAGAATGTATAAGCGAGAGAGGAAGTATTATATTGCTTTATATCTGTGAACAATGTGTGTTACAAATGATTAGAACTCTCATTTATATAGTAGAGGAATTCTACTTATGGTATAACTCTAATTACAGAAGAAAATCCCATGATTAACTAATTAACCATTCCTGATTTGATCCGTTCCGAGATTTCCGCCATGATCTTCGACCAGTCACGGATATCTCGCCTTTCTGTTATTATGTTATCTTCGATCTTGCTCGATGCCTGTCTCATTTGGTCTCGATCGCTACTGGCCTCGATCTCGATAGGTACCTCGAATCCTGAACTCGGTACCTTGTTCCTACTTTGGTCTGATCCACTACGGGGCCGACCTTCGATGCAACTCCCTGGTCTCGATCAAATAGTAAAATCGGGCCCGATTTTAACTGTGTACAGATAGTCCCCTCATTTTTTGAAGTGTAATGACAAGAAACGAATTGAGCCTTCGATTTTTACCCCGACCTGTCATGATGTCACCCTCATGACGTAAGCGACGGAAGTGATCGAAATGTCCCATCGGTACAGTTCCCCAAGTTAATAATGTGTGTCAGCTGGTGGTTGACCACTAGTGCCCTTGAACTGTCGCAGCTAATTCAATAAATAGGCCTCTTTTTACACTCTTTCAAACTTTACCTTCAACCTTCTCTAATCTCCAAAGCTTTTCACATCTTCTAAGTTCTTCGTCTGCAAATCTACGATTTTCACTGCTATCCTCCTCTTAGAGTATTATCTCAATCTATCTTTAACTTCAAATCTAAATGGCGAAAACGTCAAAAATTGTTCCCCAAAAGGAAAATGCTTCTTTATCGCGGCTGGCCGGCGACAAAACACCGGTGGAGCTGCGCCCTGAGGAGTGTGTTCCCGCGTGGGAGGGGGGTGGGGGGGTTGGGAGGGGTCCTCACTTCCGACTTTAAGATCGAGAAAACTTCGTCGGTTCCTGGTCGATGTGAGCCAATGTCGAGGTATATATGCTCGATAACTGAGAACTTCCTCAAGCAGGTGAAGAAAGATTGCAACTGGGAAGGCAAAGAGGTGGTGATTCCGGCCCCTGAAAAAGACTTCACTACCCATGTGGAAGGGTTTCTGTTTAAACACTTACCCTTTCACGCTGGGCCCCTCGACCCCATCATCGTCGATTTCTGCCGCAAATATCAAATAACCCTGGTCCAAATCCATCCCTTCTTTTGGCGAATTGTTATTCTACTTCGATTTTTCGTGAGCAAAATCGAGGGGATTCCTTTCACCCTCGACCACCTCATCAGGTTGTACAACCCCCATCTCTATCGAGAAGGGTTAATAAAACTTCAGCGTCGGGCTACGAAGGTGCTGTTCTCGAGCATAGATGAGGATAAAGATCGAGGATAGATGGGCCGGTTCATTTGAGTGAGGACTTCCGACCTAATCCCGGCGGAGAAGATGCCATTTCCGAGAAATGGAATATGAAGCGTAAGTACAATCCCACTTTTAGCTTCCATTTATTGTTCTGTTCCCTTCGCTTCTTCTCATCGATATCCTTTTCCATGATGTAGCGGTTGCTTGGATGCCTGGTGCAATTACAGACCTCGAGAGTTGGGTTCGGGATCTGGCCTCAACTTCTTAATACGCTAAGCGCTCATGGCATGATTTAGCAAAGGGTCGATGGGAGGCCAAAAATCATAGTAAGATTTCTTTCACGTGTATAGTGGCTTGATCAAGATGTTCTTCTTATACTAACTCAATTTTCTTGTATACAAGCCTGGGCAAAGATGCGGTCATGAGGACCCCATCTGGTGAGGAGGAGACTTCGACCCCGCTCCCAAAACCGGCGAAAGATAAAAAGAGGAAAAGGACCTCAACCTCCAAGGATCCAAAGCCCAAGAAAAATTCGGCTTGTAAGTCGAAAAAAGACATCGTCGCCCTGCCTGCGAAAGCATTTCAACGGCTAAGAGAGGAAGAAGAAGAAGAAGAAGAAGATGACGGCTCCAAAATGGTGGCCCAAGTGAAGAGGAACACCGAGGCCCTAAAGGCCGCCGAGTTGGTGGGGGTTGAAGAGATTCCGCCTCGAGCCGAGAGGGTCTTGGAAAAGGACTCGGGCAAAGTCCCCGATTTGCCGGAGACTGAAGATGCCTCCCACCGAAATGAGCAAAAGGAGGGTATGTCTGAAGGGGCCGGCTCTGAGGCCCTTCGAAGTGAAGAGAACGCCCCAAGAGACCCACTTGGGGCAATAAAAATTGGAGACTCGCCGACTCTTCCTGCATTTTCCGAGGAAGCAATTAAGGAGGCCTAAGCTATGAGGACTCTTGATGTAGACGGAGCCCACGGAGGGGAGGACCCCTTCCGTGGTTACTTTATCAGGGTCGAAGAAGCTACCGTCCTGAGTGAAGCATCGAGTCTCTTCGATGAGGCTCAACAAGCCCTGAATCGGGTAAGTCTCAACTCACTTCATCGATATCACACTTACGTGTTTCTTTTTTTCCAATCTAACTTCCTTTATTTTTTCCATATAGGCTTTGTCACTCTATCAGGAGGCGTTTTCCAAGTCCTGAGCAGAGCTGAGCCGATGCGAGGCCGATCTTCAAGGTCTCACGGAGGAGAGAAATGCCTTCAAACTTCTCAGCGGGTAGAAAGAAGAAGAGATCAAGGACCTCCGAGCCGAGTTGACTACGACTCATAAAGAACAGACCGACCTGATCGAGTAGGTAATGACAATCTTAAAAGCTCACGGACTCGATTCGGGAACAGTGGCTAACACTTCAATCTCACAGGTTCAACAGAAAATCGAGAGGATCGAGAAGTTCAGTGAGGAGGTCAATATGATGAAGTCGGAGACCTTGGGTGGAAGGAAAATATGGACCGCCTCGCCTCAGAGAAAGAGGCTTCTTGAGCCCAACTATCATTAGCCGAAAGTCAGCTTCGGGGCATGAGGGAGAAGATCTTGGCACATTCCAAGAAAATAGGGGAGCTTGAGGCTCGGTTCGCCACCGAACTTGCAAAGGCCAAATTTGAGGCAGAAAAAGCCAAGGCTGATGCGGAGGCGATCGTGGGCGTCTACCGATCTGATGCTGAAGTTGCTCAAGCCCAAGCAAGAGAGTCTGCCGAGGCCACCCAAACTCGAGCTTTTTGGATTGCCGAGCTCGCCAAGTGCCAATCTGGGGGGGGAGGGGGATAGCCCTCAAGGAGATCCATGCTCGAGGTTTCGATCTCATCGACGAGATTAAGAAGGACAAAGAGCACGGAGATGATGCTAAGGCATTGGCCTCCTCCGACAATGATGATGATGCTAGGAGCAAGAGCGGGTCCGAGAATAGGGAGGACCCCGATGGAGAAGAAGCTGCCCCCGAGGATAGCTAGGAACCTTAGGATTTTTTTTGTTTTTTTGAACTTTTGTGTAGGACCCTGATTGGCCCTTGTAAATATATTTATATATATAACAGGTCTCTTTTCTCTCTGACTTGTTTTTATTTCAATTTATGCCTTGTGTTTCATTCATGCCTTATGAAAATTTTATTCAGAAGTTCGAAGCTTAGGCAATTTGATCGAGGTTTGACTAGTGTAGTCTTTATAATAGAGTGAGTACTTGCTCGAACTCGAAGTAGGATGACCCTTAGGTTTACTTGAGTGAAGATGAATTCTCGAACTCAAAAAATAAAACGGCCCTTAGGCTCTTGAATTAGGCTGATATGGCCTCAAAAGAATGGTTATTTTCCCTTTTCTGCTTAGAAAAGTTAATCATATAAATTTTGTTATCCCTTAGCACGAGATAAATCTGTACCCATTAGGTTTTTCGAGGGTTGGTGTTATTGAAACCCTTTGCTTTGTTATGCCTTAGCATGAAATAAGGTTGTTCAAGAGTTCGAACAATTTGGTACCCCTTAGGGTTTTCGATGGTTAATGTTATCGAAACCCTTTGTAATTTTGCCGAGGGTAGACTTTTTAACTGGTTTTGTGAAGATATTAGAAGGCCTGTTTTATTACGAATTCAGATGTCTCCGAACCGTGTTAGTTTGGTCGTAGACTTTAACTTGGGATTTGCCTCTTGGGCTTGTTTCCGATTATACTTCGAACTTGTTCGAAGTGTCAGTTCCTGAGTGGGGTGGCCGTGGCCTATAAAAATGAGGGTTACCTTTTTAAGGTCTTATGATTTCGAGGCTTTAATAGTTCGATTACATCGATTTTTCGGACGGCAGTCCCTGAGTATGGGGTAAGTTGTTTGAACTTCAGTTGTGATCAGCCCTTAAGCTTGTTTCCCAATAGACCAAAAGTATGAAATTGTAAAGTAAAAATTTCTCTAAGGCATGAAATATTTGGCAAGGAAAAATAATTTTCTCAATAGATTATACATGCATACATGTTTTCCATTACGACTCGAGTAATCTACATGGACACGGTTCGTTTGGTCGTTTGTCCCCTTATAAAATTTTACCTATCGAGACCCTGTTAACACGAAGTACCTTCCTTGTAAAAAAGTCGACATTCGAGGTTGATGCCCCCAGTATTCTAGGTTGATTGTAAAGTAGTCTCGGATACTGTTGAATTGCTCTAAGTTAGCACAAACAATGGTTGCCTCGTTAAAAACATCGCCGAAAAAACCCATTTGGGACAAAAACCGGTCTAAGGGAAAAAGAGTGCAACGCGTGCTTTCATACTTAAAGACTTTGTGATGAAGAATCCTTCAATGTCTTCGATTGAACACCTGCAATTGGTTAGTATAAAATATAAATGAAAATGGAGAAGGTCACACCTTAGCAGTAATATCTTTTGAGGAGTGATATGTTCCAATTGTTCAGTAATTGCTCGTCGTTCATCGTGCCAAGTTTGTAGTTTCCTTTTTCGATGATATCGAGGACCTGATAAGGTCCTTATTAGTTTGGGCCAAGTTTTACTTCGTTTGGATCTCGAGTATTGAGGGTGACTTTTCTCAGAACTAAGCACCCGATTTTAAAGTGTCGAAGATTGGCTCTTCGGTTGTAATACCTTTCGATCCGCTGTTTCTGTGTGCTCTGTGCGGCCATTCGAACGAGGGCAGCTTCCCATTTTTTATCTAGCAATTCGAGTCTTGTATAGTTAGCCTCGTGATTTGACTCTTCCATTGCATATTGAAACCTGAAGCTAGGTTCCCCGACTTCGACCGGGATCAACGCTTCCATAGATTAAAGAGAACGGTGTTCCCCGTACTGGATTTCGACGTTGTTCGGTACGCCCAAAAGGCCTCGAGAAATATTTCTCTCCATTTCCTTTAGCGCCGTTCAATATTTTCTTCAGATTTTGATTGATGGTCTTATTTGTCGATTTGGCCTGCCTGTTCCCACTAGGATGATATCGCGTTGACAGGATCTTTTTTATTTTGTGGTCTTCGAGAAACTTTTTCACTTTGTTCTCGAGGAATTGCTTTCCATTGTCGTATACGATCTCGACAGGCATCCCGAATCGACATATAATGTGGTCCCATATGAAGTATATGACTTCTTTTTCTCTGACTTTCTTGAATACCTATGCTACAAACCACTTATAGAAATAGTCGGTCATAAACAAAATGAATTTAGCTTTACCTGGGGCCGATGGTAGAGGGCCGGAGATATCCATTCCCCATTTCATGAATGGCCACGGGGATAAGACTGAGCGGAGTTGCTTTCCGGGTTGGTGGATCATCTGTGCATACCTTTGACATTTGTCGCACTTTCGAACAAACTCTTCCTTTTCCATATCTACCCAATAGAATCCTTCTCTGATGACTTTGTGAACCAATGACTCGGCACCAGAATGATTTCCGCAAGAGCCTTTATGAATTTCCCGTAGGACGTAGTCGGTGTCTCCTGGTCCCAAACATATCGCCAACGGTCCATTGAACATTCTCCTATATAGTGTTCCATCCTCGGGCAATGTGAATCGTGCGACCTTTGTGTGTAGAGTTCTCGATTCCTTAGAGTCCGATGGAAGATTCCCGTTCTTTAAGTATTCGATATACTTATTCCTCAAATCCCAGGTCAGACTCGTGGATTTTATTTCGGCGTGGCCTTCTTCGATTATCGACCTTGAAAGTTGTACGACAGTCCCCGAGCTAAGCTCGTCGTCTTCGACCGATGACCCCAAATTTGAAAGGGCATCGACCTCGCTGTTTTGTTCTCGAGGTACGTGCTGTAGGGTCCATTCTTTAAATCGGTGTAAATCCACCTATAGTTTGTCCAAGTACCTTTGAATTCGCTCTTCTCGAACCTCGAAAGTTCTGTTGACTTGATTTACCACAAGTAGGGAGTCGCATTTGGCCTCGATGATCTCCGCTCCCAAACTCTTAACTAGCTCGAGACCTGCAATCATGGCCTCATACTCGGCCTCATTGTTAGTTAATTTTGAAGTTTTGATAGACTATCTAATTATATCACCTATGGGTGGCTTCAGAACGATGCTTAGCCCAGACCCCTTCACGTTAGAAGCATCGTCTGTGAAAAGGGTCCACAACCCGATGATGTACATGATTTTAGTAATAGTTCCTTTTCGACCTCGGGTACGAGGGCTGGTGTGAAGTCGGCCACGAATTCTGCCAAGATTTGAGACTTGATGGCCGTTCGGGGTTGATACTCGATATCGTACACGCTGATCTCGACGGCGCATTTGGCCAATCGACTCGAGATCTCGGGCTTATGCAAAATATTGTGAAGGGGATAGGTAATCACCACACAAATTGGGTGACATTGAAACTATGGTTTCAATTCCTAGAGGTGCTTATTAGAGCAAGCGCTAATTTTTCTAAGTGTGGGTACCGGGTCTCGGCCTCACCTAAAGTTAGACTAACATAGTAAACAGGAAATTGCGTACCTGGCTCTTCTCGAACTAGGACCCCACTTACAGCGATTTCTGAGACTGCTAAGTACAAGTAGTGTTTCTCGTCCCCTTTCGGAGTATGAAGCAATGGCAGGCTCGAGAGGTACCGCTTTAATTCTTCCAATGCTTGCTGGCATTCCGGGCCTATGAAAAATTATTCTTCTTTTTAAGAAGTGAGAAGAACCGATGACTTCTATCTGAAGACTTCGAGATGAATCGGCCTAGGGCGGCTATGCGCCCTGTTAACCTTTGTAAGACCTTAACATTGTCCACGACAGTGATGTCTTCGATTGCCTTGATTTTATCAGGGTTGATCTCGATCCCCCGATTTGACACCATAAAGTCGAGGAACTTGCCCGAACCAACCCCGAATGCAAATTTCTCCGGGTTGAGCTTCATGTTGTACTTGCTTAGTATGTCGAAGGTCTCCTGCAAATATTTCAAATGGTCCTCTGCTCACAGGGACTTAACTAGAATATCGTCAGTATAAACCTCCATCAATTTACCTATTTGTTCTTCGAACATTCGATTTACTAGGTGTTGATAAGTAGCACCAACATTTTTAGTCCACATGACATTATGTTATAATAATAGGTGCCATATTTAGTGATGAACAAAGTCTTTTCCTGATCCTCCGGGTTCATTTGTATTTGATTATACCCGGAGTAGGCATCAAGAAAACTAAGGGTCTCGTGGCTGGCCGTGTCATCGATCATGCGATCAATATTCGACAAAAGGAAATGAATCTTTAGGGCATGCTTTTTTTAAATCCTTATAATCTACGCACATTCTAAGCTTATTTCCCTTTTTAGGGACTACAACTACATATGCTAATCATTCAGGATATTTTACCTCCCAAATGGATCGTATCTTGAGAAGTTTGGTTACCTCGTCCTTGATGAATGCATGTTTTACCTTGGACTGGGGCCTTCTCTTTTGTTTTACTAGGCGGAACTTCGGGTCCAAGCTCAGTCGATGTGTAGTGATCTCCGGTGGAATCCGTGTCATATCTAGGTGGGATCAAGAAAAACAATCCATGCTATCTAAAAGAAATTGAATAAGTTTTTTCCTGAGCTCGAGGGTTAATGTCACGCCCCAAACCTGGGGGGCTAGACCGGCACCCAGTGCCTCACCTATCCTTGCGTACCAACTTGCGACTAAGGAAATCTGAACATATAATGTCATACTTTGGCTGAGGTCACATTGCAAGACAATTTGCGAAGCAAAATATAAAACTGAATGGAATCTAACGCTGGCTAAACATCAATGCTGGCCGACAAGGCCGTCAAAACTACTATAGCTGACAAACCAACAAAATATACATACAAGGGCTACAAGCCCAACATACTTCACTAACTGACAATATATGTCTATAAGCCTCTACTGATGGATGTATTGTGATCGGAACAGGGACCCAACCTACCCATAACCTATATACATATATAGACAAGATATACAGAAAACTCTAGACACGGCAACTCCTAAGGACGTGGATCTTGCCGATAAAGCTAAACTAGGGAAACATCTACTGAGGAGGTCTACCTGTCTGTCTATCTGAACCTGCACGCATGAAATGCAGCGTCCCCAGAAAAAGGGACGTCAGTATTTCACACCTCTTTTTTCCCACACAACCCTGTTATATGGTTGAGTTAGAAGAGTTTTTCCAATTGAAGTGACATTTTGAAAATGGATTATTTACTATTTAGAGTCGCCACTTGGAATGTAGTTTGGTGTTCCAAGTCACCTTTTATTTGAATCCCTTATCAAAAGGAAGGTATGACTCCTAATTTATGGTCTACGAAAATAGAAGACTGAGTAAGGAACTCTGTTAACCGAGGGGAAGGTGTAAGGCACCCCTCGAGTCCCGTGGTTCTAGTACGATTGCGTTATTTACTAATGTAAGGCTTAAATCAATTTTTAGCTATTCTGTATTTTATTGATTATGGCTTGTCTATTACCATTTTATTTATTTTATTATATTTTTATTAATTATTTGTAAACCAGATGCAATACTCATACAAGGTGTTTCTATGAAGTTAGATGTTAAACCAAGGTACGGAATGTACACATGGTTAAAACATAATTAGTTTAAATTTAAAGGCATCGAAACGCGGGAATGCGCACATGACCCTTTTATTACTTGATATTAACCAAGGATCGTGCAAGAACTCACGGTCAACTTTTGAAGACGCGCCTAAAATTACCTATCGTTTCAAATTAAGAAAGAGAGTTATGAGTAATTAAATTATTAAGTTATTAAAAAAAATATCTTTATTATTGGAGTTGGTAAAAAGAATGAGCACTTGAAAGTTTGGGTTATTTCTTGCTTATAGGCTTTTCAAGGTATTGGGCCACCTACTCTAATTAATTATTAAAAGTGAATTTAATTATTTAAAGGAAAAAGGGGTAAAAATGAATTGATTGAATAAAAAGAAAAAGAAACAAACTCAGCCCATCTAACTTATTTTAACATAAAGAAAATATAACAAATAAAACAATGATAAGCATACTAACTTAACTCAAAAGTGGAAGGGAACAACCGGGAAACAGTTCAACCATTTCAAATCACGAAGTAAAATAATAGGAATCACTTTTTCTTGCACATGTTTTCTTTTTAACCATTTTATACTAGAATTAAATATCTCAAATCTTCAAGTTTTAGTCCATCAACATCGAGTCAAATAGATACAAATCTTAGAGCTAAAGACGTGTGATCTAAAACTAAGGTACTATGTGACATTAAAATTAGTAGCGAAATAAAACTAAACCAAAAGAATCCACCAAGACTTACTTGATACTGAAACTTTAACTTGGATATATGCCACGTAAAAACAATACTTATTTTAAAGAACTGAACTTTAAATAACTCAACTAATGCAACACAGTACTCGTTTCAATATCCATAAAAGTCAGACGATTAGTCAATGAATTCACTGATAAGAACTATGAAAATGTAAATGACCTATCCACCACCGCCTCTGGAACTTTTATATATACAAAGCCTAAACTCGATAGCCCCCTCACACTCTACTAAACAAGTTTAACTTACTGTTGGTTTATTTGAAATCATCAAACCGTCCTATTGACTGGATAACGTGGAAAGGACCTCAAGAAAATATAGTTGGGCAACTACTACTGAAATTTACATTTTGAACCAAAACATGAAAACTTCCGGTAACACTTTTAGTACTAAGCAATATGGCAACACTATTCTTATTGTACCTGAGACTTAAAATGTTTGAAACTATATATCATTATCATGTAAGCATATACGCAACTAAATATAGTAGCGTAGTCCCAAATCAAAGAAGTACAACAAACCAAATATTCATGTGAAGTAAATAAAGGCAATTAGGTAGAGGGCTAAAATTTCAGCATTCATTCATATTAATTAAACTCACATTACAAGTTGAGAATAATACCTAGATTGCGGAGATAGAAGGAAGAAGCTGAGCAAAAAATTAGCAAACACACTCCAACCAAAACAAAGCCAACAACAACAGTGATATTCCAGCAGTAATCAGACCCTAGGACTCAACAAAACCAGAAAACAGTGATGTGTTTTGGATCGAAAAGCACTTAAGACTGAACCTTAATTTTTTTCGTTCCTAAAGAAATAATTTTTCAAAAGTTTTTCTTTTCCCTCTCAATTCTTTGACCGTTCTCCTCTCCTCTTTCTTGTGTGTGTATATATATACAAGTAAAATCTGTTTGTTAAAGTGTGTTCATGGAGAGGAGGAGTGAAAAAGTGGGGAAGGATTGTGAGTGTGTGCTCTGAAGAAATTGGGGACATAGAGGTTGGTATGTGAGGAGAACGTGAGAGATAAGGGAAGTGAAGGAGTTAGGGAAATGAGGCGTGGGTAATAGGGTTGTTAGAGATGTCAGATAAGACTTTTTGTTTTTACTCTTATTTTGCATCTTTTTTTTGTTCTTTTCGTTAGTTACCTATCTTTAAAAAAACCTTTTTTTTTTTGAAGTAAATAAAAAAGAAAGTATAATACATAGCTAAAAGTATTAGCCAACTACTTCTAGACTTATATATTGTAAATATAATAAAATTAAATATATACACTATAGTTTAAATTATACTAAGAAAAATACCATATTATAAATTTATTATAGTTTAAATTTACACTAGATATATATATATATATATTTGTGAATTTTTTAAAAAAAAATAAAAATAAAACTTATACTCCAAGAGTGTGAGTATTTTATTGTGTGTGTGTGTGTATATATATATATATATTTTTTTTTTTATTAAGAGTAAGATAACATTTTAAAATATTAAGATTAAACTTCAAAGAAATATTTACACTAAAATAGTACAGATTTTGGGTGTGGTAAAAAATTAGTTGTTCACAGCATGCCCCTCTTTGCTTGGAAACATGAAGAGTTTTCAGGAAAAGAAAATGAACAAGGTGACTGATTTTTGACCTCACTATTATTTAAAAAGGAAGAGAAGAGAAAAGAAAAAGATGCGACCGAGACTTGGTTTTAGGCAGCCTACATATCCCGAGTTATAAGGGAATCAGGTCACGTGTAGTTCAGGTAGAAGAGTGATGGAGTATACTTAGATGGAGAATCCACAGAGGTTCTGTCGAGGTTCCGATTCACGGTTCCTACTATTACATCAAAATGAAAAAAAAAATTTACACTCTTGAAATCTAAGAGTTACAAAATTCCTATCTAAATGTCATCTGGAGTCTTGTCTTGGTTCTTGAGTTGCTTCTCGTATTGTCTTTAGACTGAACCTTGGTGCTCTCGATATGGCAGACTATGAAATACTCTCACAAGCTTGTTTCTTGATCAGATGATGAGAAGATGGATCTTGAGACCCTATGTCTCCGCATGCATTAAGTCAAAGCTGGTTGCGGCTGGTATTGAGATCAAATATTCCATTTTTTGCGGCAAGAGCTTAAAAATCTTATTTTTGCACATCCAATCCATGCTTTGCAGAAAAACCTACAAGCCATTACAAACAAACAAAACAAACCAAAATTTTCTAACCCAGTTTGCACTAGGAAATTTTTGTGAGTTATTAAAAATACAATAAACTATCTTAGTTATTGAAAAATGAAGAATTGAAAGAGAAATGGGCTTTATTTTTTTTTATTTTTTTTTTGTCTTTTGATAATAGGTGATGTCTTACCCTATGTTAACATGATGGAAGGCAAACAGGGGATGTAGTACACTTTGTTGGCAATAAAATGAGGCTCGTGGCACTCTAAGATTCTACTAGGGAATGCCGTACCCTATGTTGGCAAAAAGTAATGCAGTCAGGGGATGTAGTACCCTGTGTTGGCAATAATATGAAGCTCGTGGAACTTTGAGATGCTACTAGGGAATGTCGTACCCTATGTTGGCAATGAGAAATATAACTAAGGGATGTAGTACCCTGTGCTGGCAATAATATGAGGCTCGTGGCACTCTAAGATGCTACTAGGGAATGTCGTACCCTATGTTAGAACAAAGTAATGCAGCCAGGGGATGTAGTACCCTTTGTTGGCGATAAGATGAGGATCGTGGCGCTCTGATATACTACTAGGGAATATCGTACCCTATGTTTGCATAAAACAATGTAGCCAGGGGATGTATTACCCTGTGTTGGTAATAAGATGAAGCTCGTGGAAAACTGGGAGGCTACTAGGGAATGTCGTACCCTATGTTGCATAAATGAGGCTCGTGGAGCTCTGAGATGCTACTAGGGAATGTCGTGCCCTATGTCAACAATAAGTAATGCAGCCAGGGGATGTAGTACACTGTGTTGGCAATAAGTAATTCAACCGGGAATGTAGTACCCTGAGGTGAAGATAGGGTATTCCCTATAATGAAACAAAAAATAACATGATTACATGTATATTAGAAGGAAATCAAGGATTTGAGAACTTCACTTGGTGATGTTTGTCCTTCCACAAACTGTATCCTAAAATTGTTCTGTTCCTATTATGAACAAATAAAGATTCATTAGTTTTTAAAATGGTGGTCAATTTGTGGCCTTGATTTCTTAGGCGACTTGACCTAGTGTCCATTGCACTTATTAGAACAGCTGGCTCTGTCGATGGTCGTACAAATTACCGGGAGATTCTGTCTTTACTTTCTAGAGATATTCTTTCTCAACATCAAAACCTAACTATTTTGCGCATATCCCCGTTTGTGTTTATGGTGCAAACAACCTTGCTCCCAAAATAACTTTTAATTGAGTAACTTTTGTTGAACCTTGAGACATTTTTCAGTCCTTCAAGCCTTTTGAAGTTAGGGAAAATCATATATGGCTTTATGGCTTTGCCCATATGGTTTGTGCCCAACAATCTTTGCTTTATATAACGGGGAAACTATAACTAATTTTGCGGCCTTTTCTTTGCTTTGCTTTGACAAAAGTAGACTAAAAGGGACTCAAAAAGAATAGTACAAAAGAAAACAAGAAGGTGAACTAATAGGTATTAAAACTTAATCAAGAAGCGTCCCTTTCAGGGGAAAGAAAAAAAATAAAAAGGACTTATCTGGAGGAATATGCTGACTTCAATGAACATGACATGCACTTTGGAATGGATGCCCGATCCGTCTGAACCGTCTAATTCTCAAAATATGTTGTAAACTATACTTTGAAACTGAGTTCATTGTCTTATCAATGCTTGTGCCGGCTATAAGAAAACTTAAATCGATCAATGATGCCCTTTGTGGGTTTTCATCAACTGACCTCTCTCGTTTGTCTTTCTCTCAACTCACCATTGTCTTATAGTGCCCGTGAGAGTTTTCATCAATAAGACTCTCTCAATTATTTTTCTCTATTTACAATGGTTGAGGCATCACCCGTAGTATATTGACTTAGCATTCTCGAAAGTTGATCAGAAAGTCTTAGTAGGGAAAGGTAAAAAGAGCTATTCAACTGAATTACAACTTTTGGAACCATTTTGACGGAAAAATCATCAAAAATAAAATAAAATCATGCCTCAGTTTCTTTGAATACTGGTAAATGTGAATTTTTGTTTTGGTGTGACCGAACCCCAGAGTGAGGCTGCCTACGTATCCTTTCGGAATCAGGTCAGACGTAGTTCAACTAACATGAACTTGTTTTGATAATTTTTTTTTTTTGATTTTTCTTTCTTTCTTTATTTTTTCTTTTTTTCTTTTTGTTTTTTTTATTAAGTACATTGGTTCCAAAAGACGGGAAAACAAATAAATATAAACAAGGCTTGAAAGGGCTAACTAGGGTTGACCAGTGTTTGGGTAGCGAGAATGATAGCCTTTCATCATCCCAACTTGAGAATGCTAAGTATAAAAATGCCCCCACAGAGGCATGTCAAACATAGTATCTCTTGGTCGCATCTGCGTTGACGGATATATCTGCCATCTTTCCTTCTATATCTGCCAAGTGTAGAGCTCTTTTTGACAATACTTTCTTGACGAGGTAAGGACCTTGCCAATTCGGGGCGAACTTTCCTTTTGCTTCTTCCTGGTGCGGAAAGATACGTTTCAAGACAAGTTGTCCTACTTCAAACTGTCTTGGGCGCACTTTCTTATTGTAAGCGCGTGCCATTCTTTGTTGGTATAACTGACCAAAANAATACTTTCTTGACGAGGTAAGGACCTTGCCAATTCGGGGCGAACTTTCCTTTTGCTTCTTCCTGGTGCGGAAAGATACGTTTCAAAACAAGTTGTCCTACCTCAAATTGTCTTGGGTGCACTTTCTTGTTGTAAGAGCGTGCCATTCGTTGTTGGTATAATTGACCACAACAAATTGCTGCCAAACACTTTTCATCAATTAAACTCAATTGTTCTAATCGAGACTTGACCCAATTAGTATCTTTGATCCCTGCTTCAACAATGATTCGGAGAGAGGGAATCTCAACTTCATCAGGTATGACCACCTTAGTGCCATAAACCAACAAGTAAGGCATTGCGCCAACTGATGTACGGACAGTTGTTCGGTATCCCAAAAGGGCAAGAGGCAGTTTTTTGTGCCATTGTCTATACCCTTGGACCATCTTCCTAAGAATCTTCTTGATGTTCTTATTCGCAGCTTCAACAGCTCCATTAGCTTTGGGCCGGTAAGGAGTAGAGTTGCGATGCTCAATTTTAAATTGTTCACATACCTCCTTCATCAGATGACTATTCAAGTTAGCAGCATTATCTGTAATAATGATTTTTGGAATACCAAAACGACAGATGAAGTTGGAGTGAACAAAGTCTACTACTGCTTTCTTGGTGACTACCTTCAATGTAATAGCTTCCACCTATTTGGTGAAGTAATCAATTGCAACCAAGATGAATATGTTCCCATTTGAAGCTTTTGGATCGATTGGGCCAATGACATCCATTCACCAAGCAACAAAAGGATAAGGAGTCGACATAGGATATAACTCTAAAGGAGGCGAGTGAATCAAATCACTGTGAATCTGACACTGGTGGCACTTGCGAACAAAACGAAAGCAATCTCATTCCATAGTAAGCCAATAATATCTTGCCCGAAGGACTTACTTTGCTAGAACATATCCATTCATGTGCGAACCACAAACTCCCGAATGCATCTCATTCATAATTATTTCAGCTTCTTTGGCATCCACACATCTCAACAAATTCAAATCCGGAGTTCTTTTGTATAGGATTTCCCCACTCAAAAAGAAACCATTAGAGAGTCGCCTAATAGTTATCTTTTGATCCCTGTTAGCATGTTCCGGATATTCTCTTATTTTCAGATACTATTTGATATCACGGTACCATGGTTCACCATCTAGTTCTGCTTCAATTGTATTGCAATAACCATGTTGATCCCGAATTTGAATTTCTAATAGGTCAATGTGAGTATTACCCAGATATGAAAGCATTGAGGCCAGGGTGGCCAAGACATCAACTAATTCATTGTGAAACCTGGGAATGTACCTGAACTCGATGGACTTGAACCTTCTGCTAAGATTTTCCACACATTGTCTATATGGAATGAGCTTGATGTCTAGAGTCTCCCAATCACCTTGAGCTTGCCGAATAAGCAAATCTAAATCTCCCATCACCAACAGTTCATGCACATTTAGGCTTATTGCCATGTTCAGACCCATGATGCAAGCTTCATATTCTGCCTTGTTGTTTGTACAGAAAAAATGAAGTTGCGTCGTGGCAGGTTAATGTTTCCTAGTAGGTGATACAAGAATTGCCCCAATCCCTACGCCTTTGATGTTGACAGGACCATCAAAGTATAGTTTCAAAATTTGACTGTCTTCTTGTACTACTTCTTGAGCTAAATTAACCTCTTCGTCTGGGAAATATGCGTTCAAAGATTCATATTCCATCAACCAGGTTTTCTACCAGATGATCAACCAAAGCTTGTCCCTTCATGGCAGTACGAGTGACATAAACAATATCAAACTCTGTGAGTAGGATTTGCTACTTTGCCAATCTATTAGCTGGCATCGGCTTCTGAAAGATATACTTTAGGGGATCCATTCGGGATATGAGGTAAGTTTTATAGGCCAAAAGATAATGCCTAAGCTTCTGAGCGACCCAGGTTAAGGCACAACATGTCCTTTCCAAAAAAGTGTATTTGGCCTCATAAGTAGGGAAATTTTTGCTCAAATAATAGCTAGCTTGTTCCTTTTTTCCTGTGGCATCATGTTGACCCAGAACACAACCAAAGTAACTATCCATTACTGACAGATAAAAAAATAGAGGCCTACCAGGTTCCGACGGGACCAAAACAGGGGAATTTAACAAATATTCTTTGATCTTATCAAAAGCTTCTTGGCACTCATCTGTCCACTTGATAGCAGCGTTCTTTTTCAACAACTTGAAAATGGTTTCACATGTGGTTGTAAGCTGCGCAATGAACCTGCTGATGTAGTTTAACCTCGTGAGTAAACTCATGACTTCTGTTTTGTTCTTCGGGGGAGGCAACTCTCGAATGGTCTTTATCTTGGAGGGATCTATCTCTACGCCTCTTAGGCTAACTATAAAACCCAAAAGCTTCCAAGAAGGAACTCCAAATGCACATTTGGCTGGATTGAGTTTGAGATTGTACCTTCATAGACTTTCAAAGAACTTTTTCAAGTCTTGCACATGATCAACTTGTGTTCTGGACTTAATGATCACATCATCAACATACACTTCAATATATTTGTGCATCATATCATGGAATATGGTTGTCATGGCCCTCATGTAAGTTGACCCTGCATTCTTCAAACCAAATGGAATGACCCTATAACAATAAGTTCCCCATGGAGTGGTGAAGGCTATCTTTTCTGCATCTTCTTCATCCATCAAAATTTGGTGATACCCGACATAACAATCCACAAAATATTGGATCTCGTGTTTAGCACAATTATCAACAAGGATATGAATGTTGGGTAAGGGAAAGTTGTCCGTTGGACTTGCTTTGTTTAAATCCCTATAGTCAACACAAACTTTGATTTTCCCATCCTTCTTTGGCACTGGAACAATATTGCTTACCATGTAGTATATCGGACGACCTTGATCACATTTGCCCTTAGTTGCTTCGTGATTTCTTCTTTAATATTATCACTCATGTCTGTCTTAAACTTCCTTTGTTTTTGCTAGATTGGTGGAAAATTAGGATATGTGGTAAGCTTATGAACCACTAAATCGACACTCAAACCCGGCATGTCATCATACGACCAAGTAATACATCTCTGTACTCGAACAAAACTTGAATTATGGTATATCTTGTCTTTTGTTTAGTATGATTGCTTATTTTTGTTTCTCTGGTTTCTTCAGGACTTCTCAGGTTAATTATCTCAGTTTCATTTAAGTTAGGCTTAGGCTTATTCTCAAATTGATCCAATTCCCTTTTTATTTCCTTAAAAGCCTCGTCTTCATCATACTCAACTTCTTGATTCATTATTTCGAGATTAGACAACTTTTTAAGATCTGGGCATGAATTCTGCGTGCATGTCATGTTTTTAAAGCTAGCATTAACGAAACTGAAAATGATAAGAAATTAACAAAAATTAGGGAAATGAAAAGACAAAATTTTACTTTGAAACTAGAACTTCATTTCATTGAATTTGAAATGATAGAAGGGTTAACATCAAAGCAAAGTAACTAAACTAAAATAGCTGGATTACAACCCTTAAAATAATCCAAATACAGAAAAAGCAGCAAAACAGACTACCAAGGCTCCTTCCTGATGGGAAGAGGAGTTGCTTCCCAGTTGTTGAGCGAGGTATCTGGACCAATCAGCTGAACACTTACACGGCTGGGGACCTCACCAACTTGAACCATATTGATCTAATAGAACATCTCCTTGAGACCCTGGCATACTTCATCAATGCCATCCTGAGTAGAAGGATTTTGGGCTTCTTCAAGTTGTGGCTTGACAAAAGAGTAGGCAATGTGAGGGATCGGTTTGGATAAATTTCAACCATTCTTTTTGCGGGCCTTGGCTCTGTCTATGCCAGCTGGCACTGTTTTAAAACCCAAACCAAATGTATCTTTCTTAAAAAATGGAGCAATAGGGTTCACAATTCCCTGCAGAGAGGATCCTAATCCTTTTCCTGGTTCATAGCCGTTCCTTAACATTAGCGAGCTACCATCATAGATGTGGATGACAGACGGGGATGCATAATTGGCTTTCCTTCTTCCACTTGGTCTACCTCAATCACATCAAATTCTTGATATACGAGGGATTCACATCCTTCCTTGGCCTTGATACATGGAATGGGCGGGTCTTTATAGGAGGATGAGTTGCCCTCCCCATGAACAACAATTTCTTGCCTGTCATACTTGAATTTGACCATTTGATGTAGGGTGGATGGTACAATTCTGTCCATATGGATCCACGGCCTTCCCAGAAGAAAATTATAGGAAGTTTTCATATCCAACACTTGAAAGACAATGTTAAAATCAACCAGGACGATTGTCATAGTGAGGTCGATTTCCACAGTAGTGTCTCTTCTTGAACCATCAAAAGCTCTGATGCTGACATTACTAGTTCAATTTCTATTAGTGTCAATGTTCAGCTGTTGTAGAGTAGAAAAAGGGAATACATCTACACTTGAACCTCCATCAATCATGAATCCTTTCACATAATGTCCTTCACATTTGACAATAAGATGAAAAGCTTTATTGTGCCCAGCCCCTTCCTCAGGAAAATCATCATCGCTGAAAGTAATTCTATTTACTTCAAAGAATCTTTCAGCCATTTTTTCTAGCTGATTCACCGTTGTCTTTTCTGAGACATATGCCTCGTTCAGAGTATTGATCAACACACGGCGATGTTCTTCCGATTGCAAAAGCATAGATAACAAAGATATCTGAGCGGAGGTTTTCCTTAGTTGGTCAATGATTGAGTAGTCTTGCATTTTCACCTTCTTAAGGAATTCCTCCGCTTCTTTTTCTACAACGGGTTCTTTCACTGGCAAGTGACTTTCCCTGGCTTGCTTAGCTTTTCTCAATTCCTCTGGTGAATAGCACCTTCCAGAGCGGGTCAAGCCCCCAATTTCATCTGTTTCTTCAACTATCTCTTTCCTTTGCATGTTATGACAGTCTTGTTATAATTACAAGGAATAACTTTTGTGTTTGTCACCAGGAGTTGTGCAACAAGTTGGATCATAATTGGATCTATTATATTTCTCAAACCATTAGTCAGAACGATCTTTTGAATGCCCCCAGGGATGTAAAGTTTTGTCCCACCCAATTGAACCTCAACCCTTTTTATGCTTCTAGGGACATAAAGAATCCTTTTTTAGAACCTGCCAAGTTCAAACTAGAACTTGCACCTTTCACAATCAATAGTGCCAATTGCGGCGGGCTTACTATCACTTTTGGTTCTTGCCCTATGGTTCCAACAGCCATCTCGGTCTTGCCAGACTGATTATAATCTCGATCATCACAAATCATCCCAATAAAATGTGTATTATCATGAGCTGGGCGCGGATTGTTTGTGATATTAGGAGTATCCTCATTGTTTGTTACCACAATTGCCTTTGCTTCAATCAAATTTTCAATGGCTTTCTTTAATATCCAACAATTTTCGGTACTATGACCTTGGGTGTTAGAGTGATACTCACATCTTGCATTTGAGTCAAAACCTTTTGAATTTGGATTCACATAACGCGGCATGACANTCAACTTTCGAAATAGGCTTGTATACGATTGTCCAATTGGGGTGAACTCTTTCTTTGGATCCTCCTCTCTCACATATCCTTTTCGGGGACGAGGATTATATGATGCCTAAAAATTTGGGCGAAGTTGACGGGAGCCCCGTGGAATCGGTGCCCGCCATTGTTGGTGATTGGGAGGCCTAGCATAGCCTTGGCATTAAACACTGTGTATTGTTGCGGGCGAACTGAGTACCGGGGACCCTGAGGTGGATAGTAATGTTGAGGAGAATTAGATTGTCCTTGTTGGAATTGTACATAAGAAGGAACTATTCCTCTTTGAACTCTCCCGAACCCAGATGCCATCATGGATCGTTCCTCTTTCTTTTTTCGATTTCCGAAACTGCCTGGCCCGCTTTGAATTGCTTGTGTGGTCGCCTTAAGGGTTGCATGACTCACAATTTTTCCCAATTTCATGTCATTCTCAACTATTTCACCAATCTTAATCACCTCAATGAAAGGCTTACCAATGGCGGCCAACATGCAATGGAGGTAATCAGGATCCTGATCTTGGAGAAAATAGTCAATCATTTCTGCCTCTTTCATTGGTGGTTTCACCCTAGGCCTGCTCTCTCCACTTGATTGCATATTCTATAAAGCTTTCTATTGGTTTCTTCTTTATGTTGACGAGAGAGGAGCGGTCTGGAGCTATATCAATATTGTACTAAAACTGTCGGACAAAATCTTGAGCCATGTCGTTCGAAACGTACCAGTGAGAGATGTCTTGATCTATGAACCACTATGAAGCAATTCCTGTCAAAATTTCCTCAAAATAAGCCATGAGTAATTCTTCTTTGCCTCTTGCTCCCCTTAATTGGTTACAATACCTCTTCAAATGGGCGATGGGATCACCATGCCCGTCATACTTGTCAAGCTTGGGGGTCTTGAAACCGGGTGGCAAATGGACATGGGGAAACATGCANCTCTTTCATTGGTGGTTTCACCCTAGGCCTGCTCTCTCCACTTGATTGCATATTCTATAAAGCTTTCTATTGGTTTCTTCTTTATGTTGACGAGAGAGGAGCGGTCTGGAGCTATATCAATATTGTACTAAAACTGTCGGACAAAATCTTGAGCCATGTCGTTCGAAACGTACCAGTGAGAGATGTCTTGATCTATGAACCACTATGAAGCAATTCCTGTCAAAATTTCCTCAAAATAAGCCATGAGTAATTCTTCTTTGCCTCTTGCTCCCCTTAATTGGTTACAATACCTCTTCAAATGGGCAACGGGATCATCATGCCCGTCATATTTGTCAAACTTGGGAGTCTTAAAGTCGGGTGGAAAATGAATATGGGGGAACATGCATAGATCATTAAATGAAACACTCTTGTGGCCTCCCAAACCCTGTATGTTTCTCATGGCTTGTTCCAGGCTCTTCATTTTTCTGGTCATTTCCGCTTGTTCTATATTCTTGTCAGGATTTTCGATCTCAACCGGGAACATGTTTTGAGGAGTATGCTTGAATGAATCTGGAACCTTGAAAGTCAATTCTGGAGAGTAATGTTGGGCATCAAGAGCATTCAGTTGTGGATCATTGTTGGACTTTTGAGCAAGAGCTGGTTGAGGGACATTGGAAGTAGGGACAATGGGTACAATAGGTGGGTCATTTCTGAGGTTTGTGGTTGGAGGACGTGGAATGAAGGTACTGGGATAGTGGGAAGGTTAATGCTCGGACATAATCCAGGTTGGTACAATGGGTTACTTGTTATGGAGATGGGCACTTGACTTGCAACTGACACACTATGAAGATTGTCTAAAGGCCCTCTGGGTAATGGGGGCGGTGCCTGTCCATTCACCCAAGCTTGGTACATCTCTGCCAATTATTGCTTCAACACTCTTACTTCTTCAACCATTCTCGTACCTTGTTCGACCAACTATCCATGGACATCATCATTATCTGACTCATTCTCACTGTTGTTTGCCATTTTACTTTTTCCTTTTGATCTCGTGTTGTAAGGGTGAGTCGCCGGTTTAAACCACAAACCAACCACCTCCGTTTAACTTTATCTTAGTAAAAGTGACAAACAACAAACGTGTTAGAGTTTGACATTATGCAGATATTAATCACACATTGTATTTCATGCACCTAATGCCATTTTCCTTTCTAAAATGATCTTGGAAGGCTTCATGCTTCATCCTGGCTTATTGATTTATTTTCTCTTGAATTTAACGCTCTTTTTATTTCTTTCTTTTTTCTTAATTTGTCTCTCAATTTTTTTCATTCAGATTAAATTATGGCTATGAACGCATCCGATGAGGATTGCCTACGTATCATGACGCCGCATGAATCAGACCATTACGTAGTTCAAGGGAAATAATAACAATTTTGATGATTCTTTTTTTTTAATAATTGTTTATCTTTATACATATAAAAATAAAATAAAACAAACTAAAATATTTTTCATTCATTTTCAATCAATTTTTTTTATATACAATGAGAGAAAAGACTACTAACTCTGAATACATAAACGTGACTGGAATAAACAAACTTTGATATAAAAAAAAGACTCCAGATATAAAATTAAAAATGCGACAAACGAAAATGAAACTCAAAGCTAATTGACTGCATTAAAACTTTAAACTTCAATGCTCTTCTTTCTTAAACTGACATCATCAATGATCTGCATCTCTTGGCCTCCACTCTCCCCTCAAAGTCTCGTACAAACTTTGAAACACCGCTGGCAACTGTGGGACAAGGGCACGTGCCTGTTGACCAACTTTCTCATTGTTTAGATGGCGATGATTATCAAGAATATATGTTGTTTTTCTGCCAATCAAAGTACTTTCTCTCTGGCTTGCCCCATATTCACGTGACAATTCTGCAACCACATCTGGGTAGTGTTGAGAGCATGCCCCATCTGAGCCTCCCGTCCCTCATATTCTTCAATGTGATGGTTTAGCACACCTCTCTCAATCATCCACTGACGCCGCTCTGCCTCAAAATCTACATGCTGATGAACCCTCTTCTACCTCTTTATTTCTTCTAGTGCATGAAGCTGACCTTTTGAGCGTATCCAATAGACCCTTTCTCATTAAAACTGCTCTTTCTGCTGATCAAAATCCAATTGTTGTTGGTGTGCATCCTCTTCAATGATACTCAAATCTTATTGTAGCTTATGTATTTCAACATTTTTGTTCGCCTCAACTCTCCTGACTAAACCAATCGTGTTCGCCAATTCTTCTTCTAAGTGGGCGGCCTCATTCTTAGCATGCTTTAGATCTTTATCCATGACCCCTAAGGCATATTGATAATCTTTCTCAATATTTAAATGAATCTGGGCGACTTCGACTTGCTGCTGGGCTTGCTGTTTGGCTATGGTCATCTAAGCATGCTCCAATTCCTCTTTCAGCCTTTCTAGAGTTCTTTGATCATTTCTGCTCCTGTTCGACCCCTCAGGCCTATCTCTAAATGACGAAGGATCATGAAACCAAATAATATATTCAGGGATCACCTATCCACGATCTCGGTCTTCTACCATCTCATTCAACTCCGAGAGTTTACTTGCATACCAAATTTTCATAATTTCTTCTTCGTTATGAGGTTGATCTTTGCCAAAATCATACCAGAACTTGCTCATATCTCGGCTTGGTGGCACCTCTTGTAGTCGTGCAAACTGGCGCATTACCCGAAGTGGAGAATATGGATGAACACCATCCAATCCTATGAGTACCAAATAAGAATGGTATGCAGATTCGCAAATGACCTCTTTCGAGGAAAACCAATCGTAGTTCCAAGTGAGCCGTTTGGCTGACAAAGTAAGAAGCAGTTCTTTCCAGGCATCAATCCCTTCTGGTAAGTCAAATTCGTCAATTCGTTTCTTGTGATGATAAGTATGATTGGGCCATAACTCCCTAAAATCAGTGATCGTAATATTACGATAAAAATGCTCGAAAAATCATATCTACAACAAAAGGTTGCAGCCATCAAAGTTTCGCGCACCCAATTTACATCTAGTTAAAGCACGAAAAATGCCAGAAAGAATCATAGGGACCAAAGTATAATCATCCCCTTATAAGGTTAGAGCCTCAACTACACCTGCCAAGCGGATGTCAATGCGTCCTTCCCTTTCCGGGAAAACTACACGCCCCAAAGAAGCAACCATAAATGCAAACTTTCTGTGAACCTTCCATGTTTCCTTATTTTCCTTTGATTTCAGTTTTCCCACATTCCTTTCGAAATTGCATTCTAGGCCATACAAGTGAAACAAAAATCCCAACTTAACCCACTTGCCTCCAATACCTTCATATTGTCCGTAATTTATGTTCAGGAGTTTCAGAAACTTACCCTCATTCACATTTTTTCGTTACTATGGGCTTTTGGCGGCGAAGATTGCGGCACCACCCCTGGAAATGGGCAATTTCCTCCAAGGTCGGAGTCATTTCACAGTCGGTAAAATAGAATACATTATTTTCTGGATCTCAGTGCGGAATCAAAGCTTCAATCACATCCCTCCTGGGATCGATCGTCAACATGTGAACCAAATGTCCCAAGTACTTCGTTATCTTTTTTCGCTCATATTCCTTAAAGTCTCTCTACCAATCCCACAACAACTGAGGTATCTGATCGACAATTAGAAAATCTGGTATCCCTTATGATCTGGGCGTCTTTTCAGACTTACATCTTTCTCTACTCATGGTGTACCTTTTTACCCAGACACGGGTTTAGGATTTAATAAAATATATTATTGACGCAAAAAATCCGATTTCTCGCGGTTTGGCTCTATAAAAATAGACAAAAAATAAAAAATAGAAGTCCAAACTGTGGGATTAAAAAAAGTTAAAATAAGTAAAATAATCATGAGAGAAAAAAAGGTTCAAAATGACTATCTTTTGTAAAAATAAGTGAACATAAAAAAAACTGGCCTCTTTTGTTAAAACGACCATTTCGCATTTCTGAGGAAGGTTTCAAGGTTATTTCGACAAAAGAACCGGACGCATGGGAAAAATTGGTCAAAAGAGAAAAAAACTGACAAAGTGACTATATTATTATTATTGTTATTTTGAGGAAAAAAAAATAACAGTCCATAGACATTTTTTATATTTTATTTTTAAAAAAATGGGGTTGAGCCTGATGAAGGTTGCCGAAGTATCTCACATCCGGTGAGAATCAAACCCGCGTAGTTCGATTAAAATAACTAAAAATACTATTTTGAAAATTATGGTTTTACCCACCAAAACCCTTCAAAATTTTGTTTTATGTTATTCTTAAGAAACGAGTACTTTATAAAAACATGGGGGATATTTTCTCTTTCCCTCTCCTCTGTTCAATCAATCTATCCTAAAGTCGTCAACATTTGAGTAAAGCCTACCAAATAATGTTACATGTAGCACAGAAAAATGAACATGTTGGTCTGAAAATTGGTACCTGTCCTAGACGGGCTCGACCCCTGTGACGAGTCTCGCTAAGTCCAATGTTGTGATGACCCAAGGGGTCATTCTGTGAAATAAGACTCCATTCTAGGATTAATAGCCCTAAAAAGGTTAGTTTTAAATATCTCGATTTACGTGCACAATCCGGGCGTGAACCGGAAAGCTTTTATGTGAAAATATCAGAAATAGTAATTTCTAGAGTTAAAATTTATTAAAATTGCCTTTGGCCAACATTATGAATAAACAGACCCAGATCTGTATTCCGACGATCCCGGGAGGTCCGCAGTAAAATATGGGACTCGGGCGTATGCTTGAAAATGAATTCCGAGGTCCCAAGCCTTAGAAATCAGTTTTTGAAAGAAATTATTTTGCTGAAATATTAATGAAATAAAGAATAGGAATTTATGTTTGAAATCGTTGGTATCAGGCCCGTATTGTGGTCCCGCAGCTCGATACAGGTTTGTTATGATATTTAGGCCTTGCCTGTGAAATTTGGTGAAAAACAGAGTTCGCTTGACGTGATTCGGACATCCGATTGATAAATAGTGAACTTTAAGTGTTCTTGAGAAAAATAATGAGTTTTGAAGTTTAATTCATAGTTGTACATATTATTTTCATGATTTGATCGCACGAGCAAGTCCGTATGATGATTTTAGACTTGCATGCATGTTTGGTTTAGAGCCCCGAGGGCTCGGGTGAGTTTCAAATAGGTTTGGGTTGTGTTGCGCTCGTTCTTTCTTATGCTTCGACGTCGTTTCTTAAAGCATAAATGATATCATATTAAACAAATGAGCCCCGATTTCTATTTTGAATGAATTATTAGATTTTTATCGTAATTAAAAACCCGTAGCAAAAAGAATCATCGAATTTGGACATCGTATGAGGATTTTATGGTCATTTTACTAAGGTTGCCAGATTTTTCAGGTTAATTACGAAATTGCCACTGACGACGTATTAAAAATCTGCACTATTTGCAAATATTAAAACCTACATATATCCTTTATTATAAGGTCAAGTTGAGTGATTCAAAAATATTGGAGACATAAAAATCGAATTTCGGGATTGTTTGGCACGAGAAACGAGGCAGAATAGCTGGCAGAAAAATATATATAAAACGGGCATACTTCTTCTTCTTCAAATTTTCGAACCCCACAACCCTAGGAACGAATTTATTCACCAAATATCACCCTCAAGTCATAGGTAATCAATTCTAAACTTTACTCTTTCAATTACTCATTGTTTTTCATCACTTTTAAATCAAAAACTAAGAATTTTCATGGTAAAAATTGAGGGTTTGGGTAGAATTAGAAAATTTTGTAAAAATTGAATCTTTACCTCGAATTGAGGTCGGATTTCGAAACTAATTGTATATTTGGATTCGTGGGTGAATGGGTAAACGTAATTTGGTCCGAACCCCGAGTTTAGACCAAGCGGGCCCGGGGTCGGGTTTTTACTTTTTTTTTTAGAAAACTTGGGAAAAATTATAATTTTCACTAAAGTTAGTTCCTTTAGCATTAATTAATGATATTACGTTAATTATAGTTATATTCGAGTGTATTGGAGGTGAATTCAAAGGGAAAAATTATAATTGAGCAGTGAGTGGCCTACGAATTTGAGGTAAGTGTTTGGTCTAACTTTGACTTGAGGGTTAGGAGTCCCCTCTTGTTTTCTATGTGAAATGCATGTGTGTGGTGTATAGGTGAGGTGACGAGTATCTATGCACCACTAAATGGTCTGTTAAACAGATCCCTTCCCCGTTCCCAAGTTAATTGATTTCTGGCTTAATTGTTCTATGTTCATTATTGTTTCTACGATTACTTGTTGTCTTACTCTGTCGTTGTTAAATATTGTTGTGGTTATTTTGGAAAGAGTATTGGTTGATTATTTGGTTCCTTTGTGGTACAAAACGGTTGAGTAGTTTGGCATTGTTTCTACGAGGAACATATATATTTATATTCCTGTTGCTTTCATTTTTGATAATATTAAGGAAGTTATGAGAATTGCAGTTTAACTGTCTTTGGACTGTTAAAATTTACGTGGCTATTTGATTCAATCGATTATTTCCAATTGTTGTTGCAAGTGTGTTAAAAGTGTTGGATGTAATCTTGATTCTATCATAGTACATAAAGATTGAGCTAGGTTGACAGCGTTACGATGTTTACATATATTCTGGTTGGTTTTATTGTAAAATGATATTAGTTAAAGCTTACGAGCTATACTATTTTATGTTTGAAATTGTTGAAATAAAGGTATTGTGAAAGGCTTGGCCTGAACTGTGAAAGTTTTTGATGAATAAACAAAATTGATTGTGATAAGGGGGCTGTGATAAGGGGGTTGTGATAAGGGTGGATAATTGATTGTGATACGGGTGAACAAATTGATTGTGATATTGTGAATAGGTGGGATCGGGTTGCACGCCGCAACAAGACAATGATAAGGGAGAATATGCATGTTTTATTGTTTATAAAATAAAGGTTGGGACACTCATTATTTTATTGTCATTATTTCATATTCTGCTTTTACTGTTATTTAAAGTGAAACTTGTTCTGTTTACAACTGTCGAGACATAAATATTGTGAAAGGCTTTGACTTGAATTGTGAAATTATGAATAAATTGATATGATATGTCTGGTGGGAGCGGGTTGCACGCTGCTGTTGATACCCAATTTTTTCTCAAATTATTTTTTTAATTTGCATATACATCTTCAAAATCAGGCATTCATAGCAATTGGTATTTTTCTATAATTTTCCCATATTTTTGTTAATTTATCCAGCATTTTATTTCTAATAATCAATTACAAAATTACATTACAAATGATTTTAAAAATATTTCTTGACTTAATGTATTATTTTTGGTCCTATTAAGACAACATTATTTCACAATTAGCCAAATTGGCGCTCTTTGACCATAGTTGCAATAACTTTGCAATTATAGCCTAATCATGTATTTTATGCTCTTTTTATCCAGTAATTAGTCATTTATATTTTTAAAATACTAATTAATCATTTTAATTTAATTTACTAAGCATCAATTTCATCTTTACGATTATCAGCTATTTTATAAATTATTTTAATTAATTTTAGTTGGGTATTTAACAATTAGCCCTTTTTATTTAAATTCTAGCCTAAACTAATCTTGGTCCCTAACCCAATTAAACTAGCCTAGACCCCCAATCCCAATACAATATCCTACCCGGTCCAACCCCCAAACCAATTTGAGTCGTTGATCAAATTAGATCAACGACCCAGATTTTTGTTACCATAATTAAACCTACCAAACCCCCTGACCCCCTCTCATTCTCACCATCTCTCATCTCTCTACTCTCTCTCTCTCTAGTCTCTTCTAGAGACTTTCTGTCTCTTCATGTTCCGATGGATCTCTTTATCTTCTCCGGCCATCCCTTTGCCGGAGACCTTGAAACCTTCACCACCCTCCTGCCTCCTTTGGTTCCCTCACACTGGTGTTTGCCATCTCTAAGGTCTTCAAGAGACCTGGGTTGAATCCTCCTACCCCCTGGGCCTTGCTCACCATTCTTAGGCCACCTCCGGTCGTTCGAGTAAGATCTATAACTTCTAGGTTTAAACCAATAACATTTTTTGAGGTTGCTCTCATCTTTCTGGGTTCTCTTTGAAACCCTAATGTTTAAAACTCTCCCAATTCTTTAGATTTATGATAGATCTGTATATGTTTTGAGCTATTTCGTGGTTTCCCTAAAAAAAACTCTCTGATTTTCTCTAAAATGACCCTTCGTTTTCAACTAGGGTTTCATGACTCCGCTTTAAAATGATTTTCTTGTGATGTTTTCAGCATTATCCTAGGGTCTTTACTATGTTTTAGTAATTTATTTGATTTTTCCTCTCTTATCTGAATTATTACCTGACTTTGTCTTCAATATTATTTGCATATGTATGAGCTTTATGATTCCATGATGTTTTACCCTCTGTTGTTCTTTCCTTGTTGTCCCGTTTGTCTTGCTGTTTTCCCTATAAGTTCATGAGAATCCTTGATTTCACATGCTTTTACTATTAGGGTTTCTGACCTCTTGCCTGTGATTTATTCGATTTATGTTAATTTCCTTTAATTGTTGTTACTCCTGTTTGAATCCCAGATTCTCTGTAGTTTTAGTTTGTTAGGGTTCCTGATTTATTATTTTGAATCCTTGATTCCTTATGATTTGAAACCTTACTGATTAATTTCCGATCTTATTAATTGATTCACATTCCCTTAATTAGAGTTTGTGAACCTAGCCTCTATTGTATGCTTGTACTGATTTGAAATTGTTTCCTTATATGTCATATGCATGTCACATATGGTAACTTTCCTTATTTGTTGTTTTGCCTGCTAGCCGTTTGAACTCAATCCCTTCAATTAAGGGATACCTATACTGATTGTGTATTGATTGGTGCTCAGTCCCTAATTACTGATTTATTTTGATTTACTACCTTATTCACTATTGGTTTTCAAAAACTATATATACACATTACTCTTTTATTTAACAACGAACATAGACCTTGTTCTATTCTCTCTTGCTCACACACACACACACACAATCTACTATTATTCTCTTGATTGTTTGCTATTGCTAGTCGGCTGGAAGCCAAGACTAGCTATTCTTCTTGCCTCTTATTCTTTATTTGCTGTCTTCAACTGGTATGTTTCCAGTTTATATTTAAAGTCTCCAAAACAACAGGTTTCTCTGGTTGTTACGATACATCCTGCTTCTGGTCTCCTTTTACTTATGGTTATGTTGTCCTACTTGCAACTAGTTTAACATATTATGTTGTTTGATTTTGGGTATCTCCTCCCTTATAGCCTCAACCTGCAATCCCTAGGATACTATAATTGCCTTGTATGTCACTTAACATGTGTTTCTTAAACCTATGTGTAATTACGTCCTACCCCCTCCCAGCACTCCCTCTAATCTGATTTTGTGATTGGTTTTCAACCATGATTGATCCCATACTCTAAGTATCTCTGACTGTATGACCATGTCTAACTAGTATTCCTAAGTTTGTGTCCCACTACCTGTAACCAATTGCAAGGCTTCTGCCTAGTTTGTGTTCATCATGTTATGTGCTCTATGTCTCCCAATCCCATTGCCATGGGTGAAGATTTGTGTGCTGAACCTATTCTGATTCTGTGAGTGTTACTGAATCTGTTCAGCTCCATGTTTAAGCTGCTTTACTCTTCTCAAATCTGTTTTACTGAATAACTCCCTGTTATTTTCAAAACCATTTCAAACAAGCCCCCTTTTAACATTGTTTTCTAATAAAAATCTATCTCCTGCACTTCTCTTGATTCCTAGACCTTTAACTTCTACACCCCCAGTGTGAGAACTTCTTTGGGACCTTGAGCTCCCGCTGAACTCTGACACACTGAGGCTGGTATTTCCACACTGCACATGTTTAACTCCTGGTTACTAAGTCTGGGTGCTCGGGAGCCCTTGAGGTCCTTAGGGAACTTTGACACACCTGAACTATGAAAAGTCTATGAATACCATATGGCATAAGGTTTGGAGAATTTGTTCCTGAGTGAAGGCTCCCTATAGAATAACTTCTTATTTTCTACTTTGTTTATGTAATTCATAATTACTGGCTTGTAATAATCTGTAAACAACTCATGGGGGCTGGATAGTGAAATGTGAGGGGTAACTACGCATGCTTAGTTATTACAAGGGTAGAAACCATGTTTTAAGCTTTATTTCTTATCTGCGCAATAGAAATCATGTGTAGGTTCACATCCATGCATTAAAAATACTGCTCTTTAGGTCCCATGTACACTATTTCAGCATCTTGTTTCAGTGCTGTCCTTCATCACTTAGAAAAATCTGTGATAGGGTAAATAATGTTAATACTTGGTATCTTCTGCAATCATGTTTCATATTGCTATGCGCACTTAGAAATCCTGTCCCTAGGATAACACTAACAAGTTGTACCCTTGCTATTCCTGAAACGGTGCATAATGTTGTGATTCTATGTGCATTTTGAAATACTTTTTAGGTTATTATGCATCATGTTGCATTAGATATCAAGTTGTAGGATCGTACTCATTTAACTGCACTTAGTCTAAATACAGATATCTAAAACAGTCCCCATGTTCTAAACAACTGGTAATTAGTCCTTGCACATCTTCAACACCTAGAATTTCATGTTACTAGTTATAAACAACCTAGAATTGTCAAAATATCTGAATAATTGTTGCATGTTATCCTAAACCTAGGCAGGCCTTAGGTAATCAACTTAAAAAAATAAAACCAGAACTGTCATTTGTGATTAGTGTTCAACTGTCAGCATGTCTAAAACTAGTAGGCATGCCTGATTAAGACTTCCTCTCTGAGTTATGCAATAAATCTGTCTTTGTTATTATCACTTAGACACCATGAATAGGATCTGAATATGGACCTTAATTGTGTATGAGACATGCTGTTTATATGCACTGTTTGTGGTGGTCTTTGAGCCCTTCCCTATTTATGTGCTATCCCCTTATCTGCAGTTCTACTTGTTTATTATATGTCACCTTAGCATTTTCACCTTTAAAACCTGAGGGTCTGCCTAGCACCTCCTTTAGGATAGGAGTCCTAATTTCCTCCTGGACTGATAGGAAGGGACGGGTAACAGCATGCAATAGAGGTCGAGACTAACACTCGATTTAGTTGCTTTCACGGAGTGGGAAAGGGTAGAATATGGATATGATGACCTGTGCGCTAATACCACGTGTAGCCCCTCTTCGAGGAGTGATTACCGGGTATTGCATTGATGTGATCCATATTATTATAAACCTAGGATACATTTTATATGCTTAGATTGTAATCCTTTCAAAAGGTAATCTTCTTTACTGTTTTCAAACATCTGCATGCTTAAGATTTAAATCCCATCTTATTTGAGCCTTTATTTGTTTGTTTGCTAAGCCGTACAAATTCACAGAAACCATTTGGCCAGGAACCACACTTGTGGATACTGAGGGGTGCCTAACACCTTCCCTTTAGGATAATTTCAAGCCCTTACCCAACCTTTGGTTAGTAATGCAGTTGTAATTGAACCCCTTAGGTGCCCTAACGCACCGTTAAAATCGTTAGGTGGCGATTCTTCAAAATATGCTAACCCCTTCCCCAAAAGGAACGAGTTGTCTCAACCAATGTCATAAACCCCTTTCAACCGGGCCCCGAAAGGAGCGCTTGGGGAAAAAGAGGGGCGTGAAAGCATGGCGACTCCGCCGAGGATATCCAGGCTTTTACCATTTCAAATTGTTTCGTGAATTTGTGCCTTTATTTTTGTTTAAATACTTGCACCCTTTCCTCTTCCCTTTAGATGCAATCAATTGCTTACTTCAGGTATTTACTTTTCCTCAAAGACGAAACTGACATGTCTCTTTATTTTATTTTGTAACTGCTTTAAATCATTACTGTTGTTTTTATCGCTTTCTTTAACGTGCAAATACGTGACAACTTGTTTTAATACTTATTATTGCATAATCATGCTCAACATTCATACTCCACTCGTGCCAAACAAAATACTATAGCAACGCTTGATGAGTACTTGTGCTCTTCCTATATTATTACCCACTAAATTCGGAAAGGCTTATTTGCGATAAAACTAGTCGATCAGCGGTGCAGTCGACGGTTCCGTGTCTTTCCCCCTTGAGTTGTCCACTCAAGGGTACCAGTCTAAAACCCCATAGAAACCTTACTCTGTTGCACTGTTGCATGCATCATGGTCAGACCTAGTCAAGCTAAAGTGTCGTCCGCACGATAGCTTTTCAGATAACCTTATCCAAAAGTCCACTAGGTTTCCCTAAACCCAAACGGACTCCCTCATGTTTTGTGAATTTATTTGGAGAACTAAATGCTTCCTGCTAATTATTGACGTTAAATAGTCGAGTCCGGTGGGGGTAAGGGCCTAACCTTATTTGCTTTGCAGAAAAATAAGGCACGAAGTCCCCAGATTCGGCATGGTCTCCAATATCCACCCAAGACTATTGAGTTGGTGGGAGGATATGCAATCTAGCGACAAAGCTATCGTCAGGAAACACTTGGGTAACTTACCATCTCTCCTAGAAATCCAGCCTAACAAAAAAGGGCTGAGGGAGCTGAAGGAGGATATCTAGCCAGACCTACCTGTTGCTGGGACTTCGCGAGCTGCGAAAACTGTACGAGGAAAGCAAGAATGTCGAGTCTGGGGAAGGTCCTTCTGGGACCAAGTAGATAGGAGTGTCTTTATTTTTCTCTATCAATGTAATAAGACCAATGGCCATTAGTGACTTTTATTTTTCGTCTATCGTTTTGGGATTTGTCTATTTTTCTTATCAATAAAATGAGGCATTTAGCATTTTAAGTTCTCCAAATCAATTTGTCGCTAGGCCTACCTCGGGCACAAAGAGGTTCCCAACTTAGGACGCACTTTACATTTCCGCATTATGTGTTTAAATACCGCAATATTCTTTTTCATAATCCTCACTGACTTGCTTACCTTTTGTTTTTATTTCTTTTTCTTACTCCCCTCCCCAAAGGTTAGTTCGTTCATTCTGGCATCATCAGCCTATCGCACAAGATTCAAGGTCCCTCCACCTACTCCTCCTCCTAGTCCTCCTAAGGGCAAAGACAAAGATAAAAGTAAGATGGAAGAGTCCAACGACACCAGAAAGGAGAATATGATTGAACGGGTAGAGGCTACTGATGTCCGAGGTATTCAGGTCCTGCATGAGAACATGTCACCACTTGAACAAAAATTGCTGAAGTTTCAGGAAGAACTCGATCAAGTTCGGAATCTGGCCAACCTGTCATTTTCCCTCAACGTCCCCGACGTCAACCTTCCAAATGCTCAAAACCCCGCACCTCCACAAAATATCCCAAGACAGCAAAATCATCCCGCACCTCACCATCACGCCACTCCCCCAAAGAACCAAACTCTCCCGACGCAGTGCAATGCTTGCCACACCTCAAATAACACTCCACTACTTATCCCAGAACCTCAAAACCCCACAAAGGACCATTTCCACACCTATAAAAATCCCATCTATGTGGAAACCGTGACCCACTCCAGGAGAATATGATTGAATGGGTAGAGGGTACTGATGGCCGAGGTATTCAGGTCCTGCATGAGAACATGTCACCACTTGAACAAAAATTGCTGAAGTTTCAGGAAGAACTCGATCAAGTTCGGAATCTGGCTAACCTGTCATTTTCCCTCAACGTCCCCGACGTCAACCTTCCAAATGCTCAAAACCCCGCACTTCCACAAAATATCCCAAGACAACAAAATCATCCCGCACCTCACCATCACGCCACTCCCAAAGAACCAAACTCTCCCGACGCAGTGCAATGCTTGCCACACCTCAAATAACACTCCACTACTCATCCCAGAACCTCAAAACCCCACAAAGAACCATTTCCACACCTATAACAATCCCATCTATGTGGAAATTGTGACCCACTCCACTCCGTCTATCTCACAGGCATCCGAGTCTGATGGAAAGGACTTACTTATCAAGAACCTGGCCGAGGAGCTTAAGAAACTGACCAGCCGAGTCCAGGGTGTTGAAGGAACCAAGGGAATTGAAGGGTTGAATTATGAAGACCTTTGTATACAACCTGATGTCGAACTGCCCGAGGGGTACAAACCTCCAAAGTTCAAAATGTTTGACGGTACTGGTGATCCGAGAATCCATCTGAGGACCTATTGAGACAAGTTGGGTTGCGTTGGGAAGGATAAAAGAATCCGCATGAAGCTGTTCATGAGGAGTTTGAAGGGAGACTCAGTGTCTTGGTACATCAGCCAAGACCCCAAGAAATGGTCAAACTGGGTAAGCATGGCGTCTGACTTTATGGACAGGTTTAGATTCAAAACAGAGAACGCACCAGATGTGTTCTACATTTAAAATCTGAAGAAGAAACCCACAGAAACCTTTCGTGAGTATGCTACTCGTTGGAGGTTCGAAGCTGCTAAAGTCAGACCTGCTCTAGAGGAAGAGCAGATGAACAAGTTCTTTGTCCGGGCTTAGGACCCGCAGTATTATGAATGGTTAATGATGGTTGAAGGCCACAAGTTCTTCGACATCATCAAATTGGGTGAACGGATTGAAGAAGGTATTAAAAGCAGTATGGTTACAAATTTTGAAGCCTTGCAAGCCACTAACAAGGTTTTACAGTCCGGTGGTGTGTCTACGAAGAGAGACGTGGGAGCCGTAATGGTTTCACAAAGAGCCAAGTCCCCACTCGAATACCAAGATTATCCAACACCTCCACTCACAATACCAACCCTCACCGAACTACCAAGCTCCACCACCTTCCTACCAAGCTCCACTACCTTCCTACCAATCTCCACCACCCACATATCAACTTGCTTCACCCAGATACTCACAACCCGCTCCTGTCTACCACACTTATAATTCCCAGCCATCCCATTATCAATCACCCCCTTCATGCCAAAACTTCCCTAGACCTCGTCCCAATTTTGATCGCCGCCCTCCAAAGCAATACACTGCCATAGCCGAGCCCATTGACCAGCTGTATGAGAAGCTCAAAGTTGCTGGTTACGTCACACCTATCCCTGCTTCCACCCCTCAGAACCCTTCTTAGTGGGTTAACCCAAACAAATCTTGTGTATACTATTTCGGCATGAAAGGATACACCATCGAAGAATGCCGCTCTCTGAAGGACAAAATACAGGCTCTCATTAACAACAAGATTATTGTGGAAAAAGACCTCGCTCCAAATGTCCGCAACAATCCTTTGCCAGACCATAAGGGTGGAGGTATCCATATGATTGACATAGAAGATGATTGGGATCCCGGGGGATCACGGGTTGATCGAAGAAGGAGATGAAACCCAAAGAAACCTGCAGTCACTCTCAAACCGATCATAGTCCAGATTCAACCATCTGACGACGCTGATGTGAATATGTCTATACCACTTGACTTTGAAGCAGCGCCACCTGCAAAGTCACCAGTGCCAATCGAAGTTGAGTTTGTATCTCCAGCAAACGCACCGACACCATTCGAGTTTGCAGTCTTGCCACCCCGAACCTACATTTCGTTTGAAGTAAAGATGGCCGCACCAATTTCGGTGGAAATGTCAACCACGCCACCCTTCTATTCAAATGCTATCCCTTGGGACTATACATCCGAGGTGAGAAGGAAAGGCAAGGTCAGGTATGAGGAGGCTGTCGCAGCACAGGGTATGACGAGAACTGGTAGGGTCTACACCCCTGAGCATCTGGCCGAATCAAGCAAGCAGGCTACCAACCGGCCTCCCCTTATCGAAACAGGTCCGATGACCTTTGGAGAAAGGTACAGGCTAAGGAGTATTCAGTCGTCGACCAGCTTAACAAGACACCGACACAGATATCCATCCTCACTTTGCTACAGAATTCTGAAACACACAGAAATACTTTGTTGAAAGTGTTGAGTGAAGCATATGTGCCAAACAACATCACTAGCGGGGAAATGGCCAATATGGTAGGCCAGGTACTGGAAAGTCATAAAATCACTTTTCATGAGGACGATCTACCACCTGAAAGATTGGGGCATAACAAAGCACTGCACATCACCGTACAATGTGAAGATCATTTCATCATAAGGATCTTGATCGATGGAGGTTCCAGTCTTAATATTTGTTCGTTGATAACACTCAAGAAATTGGTTAAAGGGATACATGAGATAAGGGATAGAGTGATCAATGTGAAAGCCTTCGACGGTTCTCAGAGGTCCACCATGAAGGGGATCAGTCTATGTTTGCAGATGGGACCGACTTGGTTCGAAGTGGAATTCCAAGTGATAGATGTGCCAACATCCTACAACCTATTGTTGGGACGACCCTGGATTCATGTTGCTGGGGCCGTAGAGTCAACACTACATCAGGCGGTAAAATTTGAGTGGAACCACCAAGAGGTGATTATTCATGGTGATGGTATAAATCCCATTTATAGTCGTCAAACTATTTCGGTGATTGACAGAAAAAGGAAGATAGGCGGGGGAACTTACCACCACATTGAGCGGGTCAATGCTATCGACAAGGACAAGTGGTGGGATAGAATGATTGAGAGCATCCTAAACTGGAAAGTATATGAGCCAGGCAAAGGCCTCGGTAAGAACCTCCAAGGGATCATGAAGCCCACAAAACTCAAGAAACATGGTACCACTTCTGGTCTGGGGTATGAGTACACTTGGCAGGAATTCAATGACTGGTCTCCACCTTGGCGTGGTTCCTATTACCCTTTGGAGCAGCCGATACCTCATCTTGAGCAGACTTTCAAGCAGGCCGACATTATTTACGGATCATACGAAGAAGAAGCACTTGCAGTGATGAGGAGTTTGTTCCTAGAGGATGAGGATATGGATTTCTATGTTTTTCTCAAGGAGTAGGGGGAGGAAGGCCCTTCCATACAGACTGTAAGTAAGGGGACATATCTCAAGAACTGGTCTATCAAGACGACCAAAGCCCGACGAGCCTCAGGGTAGTAAGGCCAAAACAAGCATTATTTACTGTTTTATTCGCTAAATGATTTTCCTTTTCCTGCATTTTTCAATTTCTGCAATAAGATCTTCAATGTTCAAAACAGTTATTCAATTCATCAAAGCATCTTCTAAATTTCTCTTACGAATCCAATATTTATTGCTATTGTTTTCTCTCATTACTTTATTTATACATCATTATTATTACTTGTCTTGAAGAATCAATGACTGTGACATGCAATGAGACGAGCAGCAAACGGACATTGATTCAGACGAAGATGACATACCTGACGAGATTGTCAAAGAAGTAGAGAACTTTGAGAACAGACCTAAGTCCAACCTGGACGAGACCGAAGTTATCAACCTAGGAGATTTAGAAAACGTCAAGGAGACTCGCATCAACATTCATTTGTCACCATCAGAAAAGAAAGAATACACAGAGTTTCTAAAAGAGTATGAGGATGTATTTTCATGGTCGTATGATGACATGACTGGTCTAAGTACGTCTATTGTGGCTCACAAACTTCCAACCAATACAACATGTCCACCGGTGAAACAAATCCGCATCAAGATGAAGTCAAGGGGAAGTTCTCTCCCAACTGGCAAGGTCCGTACATGGTTCATAGGGTGCTGACAGGATGAGCACTCATACTTGCAAAAATGGACGGAGAAGTTTGGCCGAAACCGATCAATTCAGATGCAGTCAAGCGCTACTATGTGTAATCTTTATGCTTTCTCAGTGATGTAAATTGAACTACGCCTGACCTGATTCCCGTTTAAGAGGGAATACGTAGGCAGCCCTATGAGTTCGGTCACAATTCAATAAAAATCTATTTTTCCCCACAATTGAAAATTGGGGAAGAATTTTGAGGAGGAACCTGAAAATTCTGAAGCAAGTTCAGCCAATCGCCGCACAAGCAACAGTCAGAGGCGTCCACCCAGCAAACTGGGGCAGAATTTTGAGGAGGACCCTCAAAATTCTGCAACAGGAGAGGTTGCAATGTCTCGAGCCGTGTCATGTCGTCGGTTCATCTAAAACTATTTTAGATTATATATTATACTTTTATAAAATCATGCATATTTATTTTTTCTAAAGAAACTTATTTAGCGAATGCTACCCCAATGATACAGACAATATCATCGTGATCAAGCAAACGAGCCAAGTAGAGCCAGCGGAAATGTGAACTAACCTTCCCCCTTTACAAAACTCATGATCTTTCTTTGGATGCAGGCACAAAAAATTGCAAAAGCCCCAAAAGATATTATCCACTCAAAGGATAGACATCGTTCCTCAAAATCGTTGCACATGCCAACATTTATTATCAGCACAAACGATGCTTCATTATCACAATGCTCTACCGCAATTTAACACCAGCTAAGAATTATTGTGGTCCTTCCTTTGATATTTCCTAAGGCTACCATTCTGCCTTCCGAGACTAAACGTTGTCTCTATCTGCATTCGCATATTGCATAAGGCTACCATTCTGCCTTCCGAGACTAAATGTTGTATCCATCTGCATTCGCATATTGCATAAGGCTACCATTCTGCCTTCCGAGACTAAACGTTGTCTTCATTCGCATTCGCATATTGCATAAGGCTACCATTCTGCCTTCCGAGACTAAACGATGTCTCCATCTGCATTCGCATATTGCATAAAGCTACCTTTCTGCCTTCCGAGGTTAGACGCTGCCTCCCATTTACTTATCAAAAGCAACCAATGCCTCTAGCATTATTTACTGCGCTTTCCTTTTGGGCTAAGCTCTTCCCCTTTAATTCGCAAGACTAAGCTCTGTCTTGTCATCATCATACTATTGCATCTTCATGGGCTGAACATCGCCAACTTATCCAAAGGCGTCATCGTTCGGAGGCACCATCTTCATGGACCGAGAACACCATGTCATGGCCTGAGGATCTCTTTTATTAGTTTGCATATCATTATTCAAAGACATCATGGTTCGGAGGCACCATATTCATGGCCCGAGAATATCATTTCATGGCTTGCGAATCCTGCATCAAGCAATTCATGGCCCAGGACATCATGGTCTAAAGACGTCATCCTCAACCGTCCAAAGACAACATTCATAGTCCAACGGGAATTTGCATCATGTTTAAATTACACACGATATGCTTGTATTACTCATTTGCAGGTAACCCGGCAAGCAAAAATTGTCCCGGCAAGAGCGATCCTGCTCCAGTTCTCCTAATTACCCCGTAAGTCGCCCATTCAATCAGTCCTATATGTTGCGTCCGTTCTTGTAAAAAGCTCAATCGTTATGCTTCACCGATGACTAATGAACTACATACGGTTTGATTCCTGTAAAACCAAGGATATGTAGGCAACTCAGAAACCAAGGTGCAGCCTAAACCTCTTCAAACCGCTTCGCTCGGTCAAAATTGGCCATTATGTCTTTACCTAACAACTCTTTCATCCTTCCCGGATAAAGAGGGGCAGCTATTGATACCCAATTTTTTCTCAAATTATTTTTTTAATTTGCATATACACCTTCAAAATCATACTTTTATAGCAATTGATATTTTTCTATAATTTTCTAATATTTTTGTTAATTTATCCAATATTTTATTTCTAATAATCAATTCCAAAATTACATTACAAATGATTTCAAAAATATTTCTTGACTTAATGTATTATTTTTTGGTCCTATTAAGACAAAATTATTTCACAATTAGCCAAATTGGCACTTTTTGGCCGTAGTTGCAATAACTTTGCAATTATAGCCTAATCATGTGTTTTATGCTATTTTTATCTAGTAATTAGTCATTTATATTTTTAAAATACTAATTAATCATTTTAATTTAATTTACTAAGCATCAATTTCATCTTTACAATTATCAGCTATTTTATAAATTATTTTAATTAATTTTAGTTGGTTATTTAACAATTAGCCCTTTTTATTTACATTCTAGCCTAAATTAATCTTGGTCCCTATCTCAATTAAACTAGCCCAGACCCCCAAGCCCAATAAAATATCCTACCCGGCCCAACCCCCAAACTAATCTGAGTCGTTGATCAAATTAGATCAACGACCCAGATTTTTGTTACCATAACTAAACCTACCTAACCCTCTCATCTCTCTACTCTCTCTCTCTCTCTCTAGTCTCTTCTAGAGACTTCCTGTCTCTTCATGTTTCGATGGATCTCTTCATCTTCTTCAGCCATCCCTTCGCCGGAGACCTTGAAACCTTCACCACCCTCCTGCCTCCTGTGGTTCCCTCACGCCGGTGTTTCCCATCTCTAAGGTCTTCAAGAGACCTGGGTTGAATCCTCCTACCCCCTGGGCCTTGCTCACCATTCTCCGGCCACCTCCGGCCGTTCGAGTAAGATCTATAACTTCTGGGTTTAAACCAGTAACATTTTTTGAGGTTTTTCTCATCTTTCAGGGTTCTCTTTGAAACCCTAATGTTTAAAACTCTCCCGATTCTTTTGATCTGTATATGTTTTGAGCTATTTCGTTGTTTCCCTCAAAAACTCTCTAATTTTCTCTAAAACGACTATTCGTTTTCAACTAGGGTTTCATGACTCCGCTTTAAAATGATTTTCCTGTGATGTTTTCAGCATTATCCTAGGGTCTTTACTAGGTTTTAGTAATTTATTTGATTTTTTCTCTCGTATCCGAATTATTACCTGACTTTGTCTTCAATATTGTTTGCATATGTATGAGCTTTATGATTCCATGATGTTTTACCCTCTGTTGTTCTTTCCTTGATGTCCCGTTTGTCTTGCTGTTTGCCCTATAAGTTCATGAGAATCCTTGATTTCACATGCTTTTACTATTAGGGTTTCTGACCTCTTGCCTGTGATTTATTCGATTCATGTTAATTTCCTTTGATTGTTGTTACTCCTGTTTGAATCCCTGATTCTCTGTAGTTTTAGTTTGTTAGGGTTCCTGATTTATTATTTTGAATCCCTGATTCCTTGTGATTTGAGACCTTACTGATTAATTTCCGACCTTAGTCCATTTTTTACCTTGTTACATGATTTATTTGATGTTAATTGACTATCATTCCCTTAATTAGAGTATGTGAACCTAGCCTCTATTGTATGCTTGTACTGATTTAAAATTGTTTCCTTATATGTCATATGCATGTCACATATGGGAACTTTCCTTATTTGTTATTTTGCCTGCTAGCCGTTTGAACTCAATCCCTTCAATTAAGGGATACCTATGCTGATTGTGTACTGTTTGGTGCTCAGTCCCTTATTACTTGTTTATTTTGATTTCCTGCCTGATTCACTATTGGTTTTCAAAAACTATATATACACACTACTCTTTTATTTAACAACGAACGTAGACCTTGGTCTATTCTCTCTTGCTCACAAACACACAATCTACTATTCTTCTCTTGATTGTTTGCTATTGCTAGTCGGCTGGAAGCCAAGACTAGCTATTTTACTTGCCTCTTATTCTGTATTTGTTGTCTTCAACTGGTATGTTTCCATTTTATATTTAAAGTCTCCAAAATAACATGTTTCTCTGGTTATTACGATGCATCCTGCTTCTGGTCTCCTTTTACTTATGGTTATGTTGTCCTACTTGCAACTAGTTTCACATATTATGTTGTTTGTTTTTGGGTATCTCCTCACTTATAGCCTCAGCCTGCAATCCCTAGGATACTATAATTGCCTTGTATGTCACTTAACATGTGTTTCTTAAACCTATGTGTAATTATGTCCTACCCCCTCCCAGCACTCCCTCTAATCTGATTTTGTGATTGGTTTTCAACCATGATTGATCCCATACTCTAAGTATCTCTGACTGTATGACCATGTCTAACTAGTATTCCTAAGTTTGTGTCCCACTACCTGTAACCAATTGCAAGGCTTCTGCCTANGCTTTGGGACCTTGAGCTCCCTCTGAACTCTGACACACTGAGGCTGTTATTTCCACTGCACATGTTTAACTCCTGGTTACTAAGTTTGGGTGTGAGCATTGCTCGAGAGCCCTTGAGGTCCTTAGGGAACTTTGACACACCTGAACTATGAAAAGGCTATGAATACCATATGGCATAAGTTTTGGAGGATTTGGTCCTGAGTGAAGGCTCCCTATAGAATAACTTATTATTTTCTACTTTGTTTATGTAATTCATAATTTCTGGCTTGTAATAATCTGTAAACAACTCATGGGACTGGATAGTGAAATGGGAGGTGTAACTACGCATGCTTAGTTATTACAAGGTAGAAACCATGTTTTAAGCTTTATTTCTTATCTGCACAATAGAAATCATGTGTAGGTTCACATCCATGCATTAAAAAATCCTGCTCTTTAGGTCCCATGTACACTGTCTCAGTATCTTGTTTCAGTACTGTCATTCATCACTTAGAAAAATCTGTGATAGGGTAAATAACGTTAATAATTGGTATCTTCTGCAATCATGTTTCATATTGCTATGCGCACTTAGAAATCCTCTCCCTAGGATAACACTAACAAGTTGTACCATTGATATTCCTGAAACGGTGCATAATGTTGTGATTCTATGTGCATTTAGAAATCATGTTTAGGTTATTATTCATCATACTGCATTAGACATCATGCTATAGGATCGTACTCATTTAACTGCACTTAGTCTAAATACAGATATCTAAAATAGTCCCCCTGTTCTAACAACTGGTAATTAGTCCTTGCACATCTTCAACACCTAGAATTGCATGTTATTAGCTAAAAACAACCAGAGTCGTTAACAAATCTGAATAACTATTGAATGTTATCCTAAACCTAGGTCGGCCTTAGGTAATCAACTTAAAAAAATAAAACCAGAACTGTCCTTTGTGATTAGTGTTCAACTATCAGCATGCTTAAAACCAGTAGGCAAGCCTGATTAAGACTCCCTCTCTGAGTTATGCAATANCCCTGTTTATGGGTTACCCCCTTACCTGCAGTTCTACTTGTTTATTATATGTCGCCTTAGCATTTTCACCTTTAAAACCTGAGGGTCTGCCTAGCACCTCCTTTAGGATAGGAGTCCTAATTTCCTCCGGGACTGATAGGAAGGGACGGGTAACAACATGCAATAGAGGTCGAGACCAACACTCGATTTAGTTGCTTTCACGGGGTGGGAAAGGGTAGAATATGGATATGATGACCGGTGCGCTAATACCACGTGTAGCCCCTCTTCGAAGAGTGATTATCGGGTATTGCATTGATATGATCCGTATTTTTATAAACCTAGGATACCTTTTATATGCTTAGATTGTAATCCTTTCAAAAGCTAATCTTCTTTACTGTTTTCAAACATCTGCATGCTTAAGACTTAAATCCCCTCTTATTTGAGCATTTACTTGTTATTTGCTAATTGTACAAATTCACAGATACCATTTGGTCGGGAACCACACTTGTGGATCCTGAGGGGTGCCTAACACCTTCCCCTTAGGATAATTTCAAGCCCTTACCCAATCTCTGGTTAGTAATGTAGTTGTAATTGAACCCCTTAGGTGCCTTAACGCACCGCTAAAATCATTAGGTGGCGATTCTTCAAAATATGCAAACCCCTTTCCCAAAAGGAACGAGTTGTCTCAACCAATATCATAAACCCCTTTCAACCGGGCCCCGAAAGGAGCGCTTGGGGAAAAAGGGGGGCGTGACAACTGCAACAAGGAGTGATAAGGGTGGACATGTGGGTGCGGGTTGCACGCCGTAAACAAGGAGCGATAAGGGAGGACATTTATATTTTTATTTTTACTGATTTTCAAAGAAAAACAAAGATTTGAAAACTTACTATTTTAAATTACTATTTTTCATATTTTGGCACTACTTTTATTTAAAGTTAAAGTTTGGAGACTTGGAAATTATTTGAGAGTTGGTCATAGCTGAGGCCTGGAAAAGGCGGTTGAGTTATTTCATTGTTGTTACAGTACTTAATTATTTGTTTAGATTTCCTTCTTGCTTTTATATTTATCGTCTCGGTTATATTTTTCTTGTTCGTGCAGAATTGTTTTATTGTGTTATTGTATATATCATTGTCACAGGTTATATGTTGTTAATGCCCGGCCGTAGCCTCGTCACTACTTCATTGAGGTTAGGCTCGACACTTACTCAGTATATGGGGTCGGTTGTACTGATACTACACTATGCACTTTTTTGTGCAGATCCAGGTACTAGCCAGCAATAGAGATTTTTAGAGCAGCCATCTATTTATTCGGAGACACGAGGTATATCTACCAGCATTCGCAGATCCCGAGAGTCTTCTCCTATTTTTATAAAACTGTTTTAGTATATTCAGAACAGTTACACTATTTCTTTCAGCCTAGTGTTTGTAGTATTCTTTAGTAGTTCATGAATTGTGACACCAGACTCTGGGCAGTTCTAGATCTATTATATGATTAGTTCGTGGTTCATTTTTATTCAATTGTTTATTATTTTATCTTTGAAAATCATTTAAATTAAGTATACTTTAAATTTATTTATTGATGCTTAAGAAAATAATCGAAGGAAATTAGCTACTCGAATTCTAACATTGGCTTGCCTAGCAAGTGTGGTGTTAGGCGCCATCACGATCCCTAAGGTTGAGAATTTGGGTCGTGACAAATGCACATGATGCAAATGACGCGAGCCTACTAGGGATATTCATTGCTTGTGACTTGTTTTTCTAAGTTTTCAAATCCTAAAGAAGATGGTATCTAGACCTGGCTTACCCGGGCGGACAACCCGATCCGAGGAGCGTCAAGCGTCACCAGTAGTTGAACTACACTGGCTAGCTAACGACTCTCCCGCCTAAACATGTGTGACTAAATCCTTCACCAGAAGCTGGTAGGCTAACTTACTTTATCTCGAGACAGAAATTTTGTGATGCTGGTAGGCAAACACAACATAACTACCTATCAGAGGACTCAGAGGGGTGCAAGAGAGGATACAATTTATATCACAGTTCAAATAAATATTAAAGTGGTAAATAAGCGACAAATAGCATATTAGGCTCCCAAACACAATAATATCTAAAACATGATAAAATACAAACAATAATCAATATACAAAGCTCGAATTCTTATTAATTATTCCCAGCAGAGTCGCCAGAGCTGTCACACCTCTTTTTTCCCACACAATCCTATTACATGGTTGAGTTAGAAGAGTTTTTCCAATTGAAGTGACGTTTTGAAAATGAATTATTTACTATTTAGAGTCACCACTTGGAATTGAGTTTTGGTGTTCTAAGTCACCTTTTATTTGAATCACTTATCAAAAGAAATTCTGTAGACCGAGGGGAAGGTGTAAGGCACCCATCGAGTCCCGATGTTCTAGCACGGTCACGTTATTGACTAATGTAAGACTTAAATCAACTTTTAGCTATTCTTGTATTTTATTGATTATGGCTTGTCTATTACCATTTTATTTATTTTATTGTATTTTTATTAATTGTTTGTAACCAGATGCGATACGCATACAAGGTGTTTCTTTGAAGTTAGATGTTAAACCAAGGTACGGAATGTACACATGGTTAAAACATAATTAGTTTAAATTTAAAGGCATCGAGACGCGGGGAAGCGCACATGACCCTTTATTACTTTATATTAACTAAGGATCGTGCAAGAACACATGGTCAACTTTTGAAGACGCGCCTAAAATTGCCTAGCGTTTCAAATTAAGAAAGAGAATTATGAGTGATTAAATTATTAAGTTATTAAAAAAAATCTCATTATTATTGGAGTTGGTAAAAAGAATGAGCACTTGAAAGTTTGGGTCATTTCTTGCTTATAGGATTTTCAAGGTATTGGGCCACCTACTCTAATTAATTATTAAAAGTGAATTTAATTATTTAAAGGAAAAAAGGGTAAAAATGAACTGATTGAATAAAAAAAAAAGAAACAAACTCAGCTCATCTAACTTATTTTAACATAAAGAAAATATAATAAATAAAAACAATGACAAATAACTTAACTCAAAAGTGGAAGGGAACAACCGTAAACAGTTCAACCATTTTAAATCACGAAGTAAAATAGTAGGAATCACTTTTTCTTGCACCCTTTTTCTTTTTAACCATTTTATACTAGAATTAAATATCTCAAACCTTCAAGTTTTAGTCCATCAACATCGAGTCAAATAGATACAAATCTTATAGCTAAAGATGTGTGATCTAAAAGTAAGGCACTATGTGACATTAAAATTAGTAGCGAAATAAAACTAAACCAAAAGAATCCACCAAGACTTACTTGATACTGAAACTTTAACTTGGATATATGCCATGTAAAAAAAATACTTATTTAAAGAACTCAACTTTAAATAACTCAACTAATGCAACACAGTACTCGTTGCAATATCCATGAAATTCAGACAATTAGTCAACGACTTCACTGATAAGAAATGAACGAAAATGTAAATGACCTTTTCACCACCGCCTATGGAACTTTTATATATTCAAAGCCTAAACTCGATAGCCTCCTCGCACTCTACTAAACAAGTTTTNTATCACGTATAGTTCAGGTAGAAGAAGAGTGATGGAGTATAAGTAGATCGAGAGTCCACTGAGGTAAACGTATGAAAACGCGAGATATAACATCCTTCCCCCCTTAGAAACATCCTTCCTCGAATGTTTATTCTTAGAGACTTTGGGAAAAATTTGCCAAAGTCTCCTCCATACACTAGATTAGAACAAACTTGTATACAGCCAGAAAACATACTATACATGCCACACATGGCCAATGTCTATAAATAGCAACACTTGGCCTCACACATTTGTCCATTATAAATTCTGAAAGTCAAAAATAAGAGCTTACCTGATGACTTACTGGCCTGAATAGAGTTGTGCTGAGGTATCCCACCTCGAGCCATCTTCAGTTTGAAATAAGTGGGGGTATTTAGACTTCATTTCTTCCTCCGCTTCCCACATCATCTCTTCCACATTCTTGCTTCTTCATAAAACCTTCATGGAGGCTACCTCCTTATTCCGTAGCTTGCGGATTTGTCGGTCTAGGATGGCAACCGGAATTTCCTCGTATGACAAGTCCTCTGTAATCTGTACATCATCCGTGGGCACCACTCAGATGGGATCAACAATGCACTTCCTTAGCATAGATACGTGAAAAATTGGATGGATAGACTCCAATTCAGAGGGCAATTTTAACTCATAAGCTACTTGTCCCACTCTCCGAATAATCCTATAAGGCCCAATATATTGTGGGCTAAGCTTGCCTTTCTTTCCAAACCTCATCACGCCTTTCATAGGTGACACCTTTAAGAATACCCAGTCATTAACCCCTAACTCTAAGTCTCGTCGCCGCACGTCAGAATATGACTTCTGACGACTCTGGGCTGTCAACAATCGCTCCTGGATAAGCTTTACTTTCTCTGCGGCATGCTGAACCAGGCCTGGCCCATGTAACCCAAATTCTCCAACGTCAAACCATCCTATAGGAGATCTGCACTTACGCCCATACAAATCCTCGTACGGAGCCATCTGGATACTGGAGTGGTAACTGTTATTATATGCAAACTCGAAAAGAGGTAAATGTTCATCCCAGCTTCTTTTAAAATCCAACACACATGCTCGTAACATATCTTCGAGCGTCTGAATTGTGCACTCGACTTGTCCATCCGTCTGTGGATGAAAAGCTGTGTTGAGATTCACCTGACTCCCTAGACCTTTCTAAAATAGCCTCCAAAAATGTGTTGTAAAGTGGGCCCCACGATCAGATATAATAGATATTGGTACTCCATGTAGCCGCACTATCTCCTTAATATATAACTTAACATAGTCTTTTGTTGTATATGTAGATCTGACCGGTAGGAAATGAGCTGATTTCGTGAGCCTATCGACTATCACCCATATGGAATCGAACTTACGATGAGCACGAGGTAAACCCATGATAAAGTTTATGTTTATCGCCTCCCATTTCCATGTCGGGATCTCTATAGTCTGCATTAGCTATCCGGGCTTCTGGTGCTCTACCTTCACCTGCTGGCAACTAGGACACTGAGCGACAAACTCAACAATGTTCTTCTTCATATCGTTCCACCAGTACACATCCTTAATGTCATGATACATCTTCGTCGANTGTAAAAAAAATACTTATTTAAAGAACTCAACTTTAAATAACTCAACTAATGCAACACAGTACTCGTTGCAATATCCATGAAATTCAGACAATTAGTCAACGACTTCACTGATAAGAAATGAACGAAAATGTAAATGACCTTTTCACCACCGCCTATGGAACTTTTATATATTCAAAGCCTAAACTCGATAGCCTCCTCGCACTCTACTAAACAAGTTTTAACTTACCGTTGGTTTATTTGAAATCATCAAACCATCCTGTTGACTGGCTAACATGGAAAGGACCTCAAGAAAATATTGTTGGGCAACTACTGCTGAAATTTACTTTTTGAACCAAAACATGAAAACTTCCGGAAACACTTTTATTACTAAGCAATATGGAAATACTATTCTTATTGTACTTTAGATTTAAAAGGTTTGAAACTATATATCATTATCATGTAAGCATATACGCAACTAAATATAGTAACGTAGTCCCAAATCAAAGAAGTACAATAAATCAAATATTCATGTGAAGTAACTAAAGACAATTAGGTAGGGGCTAAAATTTCAGCATTCATTCATAATAATTAAACTCACTTTACAAGTTGAGAATAATACCTAGATTATGGAGATAGAAGAAAGAACCAGAGCAAAAAATAGCAAACACACTCCCACAAAAATGAAGCCAACAACAACAGTGATATTCCAGCAGTAATCAGACCCCAGGACTCAACAAAACCAGAAAACAGTGATGTGTTTTGGATCGAAAAGCACTAAAGACCGAACCTTAATGTTTTTAGTTCCTAAAAACGATTGGGAATAATTTTTCAGAAGTTTTTCTTTTCCCTCTCAATTCTCTGACCGTTCTCCTCTCCTCTTTCTTATGTGTGCATATGTATGCAAGTAAAATCTCTTTGTTAAAGTGTGTTCATGGAGAGGAGGAGTGGAAAAGTGGGGAAGGATCGTGAGTGTGTGCTGTGAAGAAATTGGGGACATGGGGTTTGGTATGTGAGGAGAACGTGAGAGATAAGGGAAGTGAAGGAGTTAGGGAAATGAGAAGTGGGTAATGGGGTTGTTAGAGATGTCAGATAGGAATTTTTGTTTTTACTCTTATTTTGCATCTTTTTTTTTTGTTCTTTTCGTTAGTTACCTATCTTAAAAAAAAATCTTTTTTTTTTAAATATAGAAAAAAAAAGTAGAATACATAGCTAAAAGTATTAGCCAACTACTTCTAGACTTATATATTGTAAATATAATAAAATTAAATATTTACACTATATTTTAGATATATATATTTGTGAATTTTCTTTTTTTGTAAATAGAAATAAACTTATACTAAGAGTGTGTGTATATATATATATATATATATATATATATATATATATATATATATATATATA
>ML404912.1:56979-106442 GCA_005239525.1 Nicotiana knightiana
TTTTATGTTATATATATATATATATATATATATATATATTTATTTATTTTTATTAAGAGTAAGATAATAGTTTAAAATATTAAGATTAGACTTCAAAGAAATATTTACACTAAAATAGTATAGAATTTGGGTATGGTAAAAAATTAGTTGTTCATAGCATGCCCCTCTTTGCTTGGAAACATGAAGAGTTTTCAGGCAAAGGAAATGAATAAGGTGACTAATTTTTGACCTCACTATTATTTAAAAAGGAAGAGAAGAGAAAAGAAAAAGATGCGACCGAGCCTTGGTTTTAGGCAACCTACATATCCCGGGTTATAAGGGAATCATATCACGTATAGTTCAGGTAGAAGAAGAGTGATGGAGTATAAGTAGATCGAGAGTCCACTGAGGTAAACGTATGAAAACGCGAGATATAACATCCTTCCCCCCTTAGAAACATCCTTCCTCGAATGTTTATTCTTAGAGACTTTGGGAAAAATTTGCCAAAGTCTCCTCCATACACTAGATTAGAACAAACTTGTATACAGCCAGAAAACATACTATACATGCCACACATGGCCAATGTCTATAAATAGCAACACTTGGCCTCACACATTTGTCCATTATAAATTCTGAAAGTCAAAAATAAGAGCTTACCTGATGACTTACTGGCCTGAATAGAGTTGTGCTGAGGTATCCCACCTCGAGCCATCTTCAGTTTGAAATAAGTGGGGGTATTTAGACTTCATTTCTTCCTCCGCTTCCCACATCATCTCTTCCACATTCTTGCTTCTTCATAAAACCTTCATGGAGGCTACCTCCTTATTCCGTAGCTTGCGGATTTGTCGGTCTAGGATGGCAACCGGAATTTCCTCGTATGACAAGTCCTCTGTAATCTGTACATCATCCGTGGGCACCACTCAGATGGGATCAACAATGCACTTCCTTAGCATAGATACGTGAAAAATTGGATGGATAGACTCCAATTCAGAGGGCAATTTTAACTCATAAGCTACTTGTCCCACTCTCCGAATAATCCTATAAGGCCCAATATATTGTGGGCTAAGCTTGCCTTTCTTTCCAAACCTCATCACGCCTTTCATAGGTGACACCTTTAAGAATACCCAGTCATTAACCCCTAACTCTAAGTCTCGTCGCCGCACGTCAGAATATGACTTCTGACGACTCTGGGCTGTCAACAATCGCTCCTGGATAAGCTTTACTTTCTCTGCGGCATGCTGAACCAGGCCTGGCCCATGTAACCCAAATTCTCCAACGTCAAACCATCCTATAGGAGATCTGCACTTACGCCCATACAAATCCTCGTACGGAGCCATCTGGATACTGGAGTGGTAACTGTTATTATATGCAAACTCGAAAAGAGGTAAATGTTCATCCCAGCTTCTTTTAAAATCCAACACACATGCTCGTAACATATCTTCGAGCGTCTGAATTGTGCACTCGACTTGTCCATCCGTCTGTGGATGAAAAGCTGTGTTGAGATTCACCTGACTCCCTAGACCTTTCTAAAATAGCCTCCAAAAATGTGTTGTAAAGTGGGCCCCACGATCAGATATAATAGATATTGGTACTCCATGTAGCCGCACTATCTCCTTAATATATAACTTAACATAGTCTTTTGTTGTATATGTAGATCTGACCGGTAGGAAATGAGCTGATTTCGTGAGCCTATCGACTATCACCCATATGGAATCGAACTTACGATGAGCACGAGGTAAACCCATGATAAAGTTTATGTTTATCGCCTCCCATTTCCATGTCGGGATCTCTATAGTCTGCATTAGCTATCCGGGCTTCTGGTGCTCTACCTTCACCTGCTGGCAACTAGGACACTGAGCGACAAACTCAACAATGTTCTTCTTCATATCGTTCCACCAGTACACATCCTTAATGTCATGATACATCTTCGTCGACCCAGGATGAATGAAGTACCACGAATAATGTGCCTCTGACATAATCTTTTCTCGTAGCCCTGCCACATCTAGAACACATAAACGACCCCTATATCTAAGAACCTTGTCTTCCTTGAGCTCTAACAACAGCTTCTTCTTCTGCAGAACTCGTTCTCTCAACTCAACCAACTCTGGGTCCTCGTACTGCCTCTCCTTTATTATAGCTATGAGAGATGATTTTGCAGTATTTTGGAGTACAACTCCACTATTGCCAGATTCTACTAACCGAACCCCCAAACAAAACAATTGATAAATCTCTCTAGTTAATTGTCTTTTCTCGGCCTCTACATGTGCTAAGCTACCCATAGATCGGCGACTTAAGGCATCTTCTACCACATTAGCCTTCCCTGGATGGTAGAGAATGTTAACATCGTAATCTTTCAATAACTCAATACATCGCCTTTGTCGCAAATTCAACTCTTTTTTGCTTGAAGATATATTGCATGCTTTTATGATCTGTGAATACATCAACATGAACACCATATAAATAATGCTTCCATATCTTAAGTGCATGGACATCCGCAGCTAACTCGAGGTCGTGGGTCGGATAATTCCGTTCGTGCTTCCTTAACATCCTTGAAGCATACACAATTACCTTCCCATGTTACATCAGGACACCTCCTAACCTGACACTTGAGGCATCACAATACATGGTATAACCATTTAGACCCTCTGGAAGTGTTAGAATTGGCGTTGAGGTCAACTTGTTCTTAAGCTCTTGGAAACTCTGCTCTCAAGCCTCCGTCCACTGAAACTTAATTGTTTTCTGCGTCAACAAGCTGCCAACCAATCCATGCCCACGATAGCAAGCTGCCAACCAGTCCATGCCCACGATAGCATCAAAATCCAACATCTCTAGCTCAACTAGGTTTGCTGAGGTCTGACGACTATAAACTATCACCGTACAACCTCGGTAAACCCGTCTAGCAATAATCGATTCTCCGACCGGTGTAGATACCGCAAAAGGATCACTTAGTATTTCAGGCATTATACCAAACTTCCCCGCAAAAAATGGGGTAATACACGATAAAGTAGATCCTGGGTCTATCAAGACATAAGCGACATAAGCATCATGAGAGCAAATGGTCAACATACCTGTCACAACGCCTGGTGAAGACTCCTGGTCTTGTCAACCCGCTAAAGCATAGCTACGATTCTGCTTACTACCTGAACTGGAACCTCTACCTCTGCCTTGACCTCTACCGGTCGAAGACTGAGACTCGTTCCCTGAAGGATGCACAGACATAGATGATCCTGTTGCTAAAATTCGCTGGTTGTGCCATATCCCCATAATCTCTATTTGAGCAATCTCGCATCATATGCCCCAGACGTCCATATGTATAACAAGCATCGGAACCGGCTCGGCATTGGCCCAAGTGTCCTCTACCACAGATGTCACACCGCGGCAGAAATGACCATGTCTGCCCTGAACCTCGTTGTCATTGCAAACCCAACACCCGTGAGCTCTCACCTAGTCCTTACTAAGTATAACAGTTATACCTGTAATGGAGGTCACGGAGGCCTAGGTGGCCGTTCGAAGTATTGGGGCCTATAACTGCCCTAAGACCTGGCAAATCTCATTCTCTTACGCTGCCCTGACTTAGTCCTCTATGTACCCTGCTGCCGACGCCTACCCCTTTCTATATTCTTGGCGAATGCCTGAATCCGGGAGATATACATACTATCCTGCAATGCAGTGGTGGCACATTCCTCGATCAACTTTGGGCTAACCCTGCTATAAATCTGTGAATCCTGTCTCGCATAGTAGCAACTATGGATGGTGCATATCTGGCCAATGAGTCAAAACAGAGACTATACTCTCGAGCACTCATATTGCCCTGCTTGAGGGCTAGAAACTGATCGACTCGAGCCTGTTGGATCTCCCACGATAAGTACTGGTCAAGAAAGGCATACGAGAAATTCTCCCAAATAGCTGGAAGTGCATCACGTCCCCTGGACCTCTCCCATCCTTCGTACCAAAGGATGGCTATATCTCAGAGTCGAAAAGCTGCTAAACTCAACTACCTCTTTCTCCATGGCATGCATAACCCGAAAGATCCTGTGAAGCTGATCTATGAAATCCTGTAGGTCCTCCCTCTGATCTGTCCCCGTGAACTCTGGGGGCTCAAAGCAATAAACTCTCGGACCCTTGAACTCCCAGACCCCTCAAAAGATCATGCACTAGCGGGTGCCTTAGCCTGTTGCTGGGTAGCTACCAACTATATCAACAAATGCACCACACTCCTCAAGTCCTGTTTCGATGGAAGCGGAGGGGGATATGGATGTGCAGTTTCCCTAGGAATCTCCTCAGGTGGTGAAGGAGCCGGTAATGGCTGAATAAGGGTCTCTCCTTGGGCCTCAGATTAGGCCCCATCTACTGGGGGTACCCTGCTAGTCACCTCGCCTACTACTGTATCTCTCCTTTGTCTAGGCGTAGTCTTCCTAGTCATCGTCATCTGTGCATACAGATGCCAACACGTAAGTTTAACTCAAATTTCCTATAACTCAGTTCTACAGCACAATTTAGATTTGAAAGAAGGGTAACCAACTCCTAAATGCCCTGTAGTCCCCTGCTTATATAATGTGGTGCACAACACATCTATAAACAAGACCCTACTAAACACATCTTGTAGACTCCCTAGGAAAGAATTGCTCTGATATAACTTTTGTCTTGCCTCGAACCTGGGGTGGCGAGACCGGCACCCGGTGCCTCACCTATCCTTGCGTACCAACTTGCGATTAAGGGACTCTGAACATATAATGTCATACTTTGACTGAGGCCACATTGCAAGATAATTTGTGAAGCAAAATATAAAACTGAATGGAAGTTAACACTGGCTAAACATCAATGTTGGACGACAAGGCCGTCATAACTATTATAGTTGAAAAACCAACAAAATATACATACAAGGCCTACAAGCCCAACATACTGCACTAACTGACAGGATATGTCTACAAGCTTCTACTGATGGATGTGTGATCGGAACAGGGGTCCGACCTACCCATAACCTATATACATATATACACAAGATGTACATAAAACTCTAGACCCGGGAACTCCGAAGGATGTGGAGCTTACCGATAAAGCTAAAATCGGGCAACGCCTATTGAGGAGGTCTACACGTCTGTCTGTCTGAACCTGCACGCATGAAATGCAACGTCCTCAGAAAAAGGGACGTTAGTATGAAATAATGTACCGAGTATGTAAGGCAATAAAATAACTAAAAGCTGAAACTGAACTGATAATATAATAACTGAAAGTAATTGGGAGTCAAATATGATCTGGAGATGTACTTACCTGCTGATACTGACTCAACTCTCTCAATATAGTAAGTAAAATAAATGTTCGGCTCTATAAGGCTCGGAACGTGTAACTGCTTTGTCGTAGTAGGCTCGCTCATAGGAGCTCGGCCATACTAGGCTCTATATCTCGGCCATGCTAGGATCGCTCATAGGCTCTCGTCCACAGTAGGCTCGATATATAACTTACCATTTGATCAGAGCTTGCCCAATAGGGGCCTGCCCACCGATTATATCTCGATGGTGGTGAAAATACTTTAATACTCTATATATATATATATATAAACATTCTGCTCTCTTGACTGGAAGAAGAATATAAAGTCCCGATAAGGGAGAATCTGTAACTTATGAAACTAGGATAATGTATATAAATTCAGGAGTATGAGCTTCTCTTTATGCCTCGTTATCAAACACATGTAGTTACGAGATCATGCCAAAATGAAAGAAGGGCTTAGCCTTAACATACCTATAGTAGGGAAAAATCCGTGTGATATTCTTGAGAAATATTGCATCATACTCCCTTAGAATAGCAAAATCCTGTTGCTATTATAATATGGAGTCTCGTATGAATTTCCAAATTCCCCCACCTTCGATCTTGGCTTTGCCTTTCTATATAACTCCCTTACCAAATGAATTTTGATATTAATTCAAGATAAGTGTAGGAATGACTAATATGACTTACCCTTCTGCGTGTTTGCAAGGAATGTCTTAGAATATTATCCATGTGTCCTCTTAATTGATTGTCTAAAGTCAAGACTCATTATCAAATCTTCCTTCACTTACTTCTACGTGGGGGGGGGGGGGGGGGGGGGGGGGAGGGGTTGTCCCCACCTGCAATTATCCACAAATCCTTAATTACATGGTTAATCTCCCATTAGACCAATAATTAATCAATTACCCACGTAATTAAGAATTATCTCAAACTACTTAAAATACTACTCATTTTTAATACACATTATACATCATACTATCATGGCCATATGGTACCTTGTATGACACTAGTCCATAAATACGGGGTATTATAGCTTGGACCATTCCAAATTATCAAACTTCGACGAAACTCATTTTCTTCTATTTTCTTACCCTCTCTCCTTCACGAGTTTACTCATCACGTGTTTGAAATAGCATAATACTTATAATACCAAAATAAACTCATTCCCGAAGTTACGTTGATAACTTACGACGACACTTTAAGGTATGAAAATGCAAGATGTAATAATTAACCTCGTGCCTAGGTGTACCTTTCGTTCGGGCAGATAATCGATCATAATGACCTGTTCCAGCTCTTCGACTATCACTTTGGTGGCATCGGAATCCTCGAGAATTATGAAGGATCGAGGGATCCAGTAGTCATCGTCCTCGTTTGTTCCCTGCTTCTCCAACCGAGTCGAGGCTGGTGCTTGTGGTTGCTATTTAGCTTCTTGTTTGCCTTTGAACTCTGGTCCCTTTTCTTGATGAAAGATCCAATACCGATACTACTTCATAGATCATGAACATCTCTTTGGCAGCATGTTTTCCCTCATACATCATTTTTACTCCGTCCAGTGTCGGGAATTTCAGCACTTGGTGAAGGGTTGAGGGGACCACCCTCATGTTATGAATCCAGGGTATTTCGAGCAGGGCGTTGTATCTCATATAATCTTCGATCACATGGAATTTTGTTCCTTGAATTGTTCCGGCTATATTTACTGGTAAAATGATTTCTCATTTAGTTGTTTCACTTGCCATGATGAAGCCATTGAGGACTCGAGCTGCGGGCACGATCTGATCCTGTAGACTGAGCTGCTCCATGACCCTCAATCGAATAATATTGGCTGAGCTTCCTGGATCAACTAAAACACGTTTAACCTGAATTTTATTCATAAGGATAGAGATTACCAATGCATCATTGTGGGGTTGTGCGATCCCCTCTGCTTCCTTGTCATTGAATGATAAAGTGCCACCTGGTATATAATCTCGAGCTCATTTTTTCCTGGTGATCGACACCTCGATGCGTTTGAACACGGGCCCTTGTGGAATATCGACCCCACCAACGATCATGTGAATCACGTGTTATGGTTCTTCCTGCTCGTTTTTCTTGTTTGCATCCCTGTCTCTGAAGTGATTTTTGGCTCGGTCGCTCAAGAATTCTCGAAGGTGACCTTCGTTGAATAGACGGGCTACCTCCTCCCTTAGTTGTCTGCAGCCTTCGGTTCTATGACCATGTGTACCATGGTATTTGTATATTATATTGGGGTTCCTCTAAGCTGGAGCAGACTAGAGGGGTCTGGGCCATCTAGTATCCTTGATCCAACTAATGACTGATACAATACCCGATGCATTGATACTGAAGTTTTATTCTGACAATCGTGGAGCTTCTGTGGGCTCGACATGCTTATCGAAGCTGCTTTTACTCATGATCCCTCAAGAGCTCTGTCCTCGATCATTCCTTCGATCATTTCGGACAGAATTACGTCCTGCGCTGCTGTTTCTACGATCTTCGTTGTAAGGTTGACATCGATCTCTATTTGATCGTGGTTCTTTGTCGATATCCCTCTAAATTCTGCCGACGGGTATATTTGGGTAAACAGAACCGTAAGGGGTCCCCCATTGATCATCCTCGACCCTAATCTTCGACTGGTACCGATTATGCACATCGGCCCAGGTCACCGCTGGATATTCAATTAAATTCTGCTTTAGCTGTCGTGATGCCACCGAACTTCGTTCGTTCAAACCATGAGTAAAATTTTGAACAACCCAATCATCTGTGACCGGGGGTAGGTCTATACGTTCCATATGGAACCGAGATACGAATTCCCTTAACATTGTGTTGTCCTTTTGTATCACTTTGAAGAGGTCTGACTTCCTAGTCACAACCTTTATTTCCCCGACGTGTGCCTTTACGAAGTAATCTGCAAGCATGGCGAAGGAATCGATGGAATTGGGCGGCAAGTTGTGGTACCATATCATCGCCCCTTTTGATAAAGTTTCTCCAAACTTCTTCAGTAGAACGGATTCGATCTCACCATCTTCTTAGTCATTCTCCTTTATTGTGCATGTATAAGAAGTGACATGCTCATTAGGGTCGGTGGTCCCATTGTATTTGGGAATTTCTAGCATGCGAAATTTTTTCGGGATGGGCTTCGGAGCCGCATTTGGAGGGAAAGGCTTTTGCACGAACTTCTTCGAATCCAAACCCTTTAGAATCGGAGGTGTCCTCGGTATTTGGTCGATCCGGAGTTGTATGTTTCTACCTTTTTTTCATTTGCCTCGATTTTCTTTTCTCCCGATTTAATCCGTTTAGTGAGATCCTCAAGCATTTTCATAATGGCGGGTCAGTCCCCGATTCATTAGCGTCTGATCTCTCCGGTACGGGTTCAGCCCTTTGAACAACTTCTAGTGGGGGCTCAGGTTCGACCCCGCTTGGTGCACGGTTCTAGTTTTGCAGTTGTGCTATAACAGCTTGCTGAGCCTGTAGCATCTCAAATATTAGCTGAAGGCTGACTCCACCATCTTTTCCGCCCTACGTACCTCGACCACCTGATCGAAATTTCCCGCGTACACTGCCTTCGGGATCAGCGCCCAGATTTGCATTTAGGGTGACATGTGAACTGACATCAACGGGATTTTCAATTGGTACTCCCTCGAGGTCAACCTGAGGCACTTCGATCCCTAGAGCGGCTATGTTGTCGTGTTCCTCGTGAAATCCGAGGCTATTGTCACCATGTGTGGGTGTTGCTTGTGAGTTTGACATGTTTATCCTGAAAACAAAGATTCTTACAAGAGCAAACGTAAAGTAGTGTGTGTTATCGGAATCAGTATTAAGCAATCACTGTTATCCTTAGCCCCATGGTGGGTGCCAAATTGTTTACCCTTAAAATTGGATAACAATTAAACTTATGATGTGGTTTTAAGGACACGTGATTTCACCTAATACCAATTGATAAATATGAAGATTAATAATAAAAATTAACAATAAGATAGAGTAAACCAGTATTGAAATGGAATTCATCCCTCGAGCTAGACTGCCTTCGAACTAGTTGATATTAAAACAGTTATGAATAAAACAAAAATAAACTAAAGAACAAGAATGTATAAGTGGGAGAGAAAGTATTATATTGATTTGATATTTGTGAACAGTGTGTGTTACAAATGATTAGAACTCCCCTTTATATAGTAGAGGAATTCTACTTATGGTATAACTCTAATTACAGAAGGAAATCCCATGATTAGATAATTAACCGTTCCTGATTTGGTTCATGCCGAGATTTCCGGCACGATCTTCGACCAGTCACGTATATCTCGCCTTTCTGTTATTGTGTTATATTCGATCTTGCTCGATGTCTGTCTCATTTGGTCTCGATCACTACTGGCCGCGATCTCGACAGGTACCTCGAATTCCGAACTCGGTACATTGTCCTCGTGCTTTGGTCTGATCCACTACAGGGCCGACCTTCAATGCAACTCCCTGGTTTCGGTCAAATAGTAAAATCGGATGGGCCCGGTTTTAACCGTATACCTCCACCAAATCCAACCCAATATAAAATCAGCCTTTTTGGTATCTAGGAATTATTTTATCATTAGAATAACAGAAATCAAAGAAAAAAGAGAAATCTGATCATTTATCAACAAAAATAAAATTAAAAAAAATTGCATGGATAAACATATTCTGTGGAAGGCTAAACAAATATATCCATATGAAGGAGGATCAGAGGCAGCAACACATGCATTATCAATCAACTAAATCAGTAACCTCTCTATTTATATATCCCATACGCATACAAGTTTTCATAATATTAAAAACCAAGTTAAGGATAAATTTCTAAATTATCATATAAGTACTTTCTTTAAGGTAAAATAAAAGTAAAAATGGCAAGTGCTCAATACAATGCTGGTGAATCTCATGGCCAAGCTCAGGTAAAAAGGAATTAATTGTACTCTCTCTCTCTTTTCTTCTGGTTTTGAAGGAAAAATCACTTAGCGTCAATAGCGCACGGTTCAAAATTCGATGAACAATTCCTTGATTCTTTTTCATTTAAACATTAGATTTTTGTCTGCGATAAGATTCGAACACATATTGGCGTCTAACTCACACATTACTTGTCGTGCTCTTATCACTAGATCGATGGGGAGCTTTGGAGTAACAGTAAAATTATATTTGTGAATTTATAGGTCACGAGTTCGAACAGTGAAGTAGCCATTAACAGGGCAGATGCACGCTTGATGAAGCGGTGTCGTGTGACACTGCTTCGTCGAATTTTTTTACTAAATATATGTATTAATACTGTGAGGAAACGAAGGAGTAGGAAAAAATGACACCACTTGACATAAATGCTCTCTTTGTGCGTTGGTTGTGTGTTTGATTTTGCTCTAAAAAGTTGGAGGTTCGAACCTAAAGTAGCAAAAAAAATTTGCAAATATTCGAGGGCGCATGTATGATTAAAATTTATGATGAAGTAGAATTGAAACCAGGATCATTTTCTACCTTGAAACTCAACAAAACCAATAGACTAAAAATACTTCTTGTTTAGAAGTATAATAATTAAAGTTAATATTCCCGTATACTTCTATAAATTTCGACACCACTTACAAAAAATCATGCATATGCCCCTGATTATTAAAACTTGCATTAGGGTAGGCTTTCTACATTACATTTCTTGGGGTGCGGCCCTTCCTCGAAGCCTTCCCCGAACCATGCGTGAACACAAAATACATTGCGTACCAGGCTTCCCTTCTCTTATCACTAGATCAAAGTCATGGGACAAATTTTTTTGTACTTCCTTTATTCAAAATACAATTAATTGTTGATATTCATTTAATTTTTTATAGATAAAAAATGTATTTTTTTTTTCATCTATCAATAGGCCAACACAGAGCAGTGGGTAGATTCAGGCAAGAGTATAGCAAATTCTGCTGTAGACAAGGCTGAAAATGCAACCCAAAGAGCTAGTGAGACGGCTGAACAAAACAAGGACCAAAATTCTGGATTGCTTCGACAGGTCATAATGCAGATTATAGATAATTTTTTTTTTTTTTTTTATATTCAATTGTTTGTTTATTTTCTAAATACCGATAGGACAAAAGAATTTTTACATTATCAAGTCACTTAAATATAATTATAGAGGTAAAAGTATTATACAATTAGGTCATTTTAACGGTAATTGTATCTTTTTAACAATTTCTGATATCTAGTGGACCTCTCAATATGATTCAAATCCAATTGAAGTTTTGATCATATATCCGAGGAAAGAGAACGAACGAATGGATGCATATAGTAGTTCGGGAGGAAGCGCTCCTTATCAAGGATTTTTCCGTACGGATGATTTAAACCCGAGATCTTTAGTTAAGGGAAGAGGAGTCTCATTCACTGCACCACATCCTTTGGTAGTAACACTGAGTGTTAACCTAGAATAAATAATAGTTGCATGTTTTAACATGTTACAAAGAAGCTAAGGCATAAAAATATTTACATTGTCATAGTATATAACTCAAATTCTTAAATAACTAAAACATTAATAGACTATGGATTAGTAACCTGAAAATAAACATATCAACTTGCTATAACGAATTAAAATATACTGATAATGAAAAGATCCCGTACACTATAAATATTTTTTTACATATTTGGTTGGTACTAGTAGGTTTCTCATTAGTTTATTTTTTATGTTTTATTTTTGATTTTCGTCAGACTGGAGAGCAAATGATACACATGGCTCAAGGTGCAATTGATGGTGTGAAGAATACTCTTGGAATGGGATCTGATAAGAAGTAAAGATGAAATTAAACACCACGTCTACCAACTAATTTCCACATAATTCATATATTAATTTTGTTATTTCTTGTCTCACTAAATGCATTTGACTAAAATACTTAGATTTAATATTGGATTATCCAATTCATTGGTTTTGATAAATTATAGAGTCCTCCTTTTTGGTGTTAGTGAAGTGACAGTTGATTGGGATTATGTAATCATAATTCTCATGAGTATGTAATAAAGATACTATAAGTAAATTTATTTGGTATTGGGAATTCATATTTTTTATTTTCTTTCCCTTGTTCAGAAAGAAAATAATTATTCACTCATATTATTCATTAAAAAATGAGTTGGATAATAAATTTCTTTAAAACGGGTCGAATATGGATAAGACCGTATTAGCCACTTAAAAATTGATTAATCAAATGGATAACTAATGTGTTTAACTTTTACATTTATATAACCTCAAATTGGGGGTTCTTCGAGTTTGGGAGACTAGGAATTCTCTCATAAATGATCATATTCAAGAAGACATGAATAATACGGATATTCATATTATCCGCCGGATAACTCATTTTTTATCCGTCTCAAATACGGGTCGGGTCGGATAATTTATTCGTTTTTGAACTATCTGTTTTCGACCCGCTCATATCGGATCAGACCCACTCGTTTGCCACCTCTATAATCATTGCACTAATATGTGAAAGGAAAAGTTAAAATGTTATTCAAAATCCAAAATACAAGTGTATTTGATTTCAAATAAGATGTTCAATACAAACTGAAAAACTGAACCAAATATTAAATTTCGAATCAAATAACTAAAAAAGTCAGTGGATTCAGTGGTATTCCGAACTCACAAAGTTCAAATCCTAAATCCTCTTCTAGTCCTCTGTATATATCTGTGTGTGTGACTGTGTGTGAGGGGGAAATCACTAAAACTTTAGCTAATATTAAGTTAAGAACTCATACTTTCGACGATACAGTGTGTTTAAGATAAAAATCCCAAAGAATAACCATCAAATTTAAGTCGTTTATTTACGGTTAAAATTATCAGATACATGTGGAGTATGACATACACAAACCCAATGAACAAACTCGCTTAGACACCATTATTATATAAAACAAAAATACAAAACAAAAAAAAATTGAATTTCACTAACCTCGATTAGTCAATGACAGCGGATTAGTAAGCTTGATTAAGGGATTAGGGATTAAGAGCAGGGAAATTTGTGGTCTAACTTTGAGGTTCTCTGTAGTTAAGCTTTTTTTATTAAAGGAATAAATTTTTGAATATATTTACATTTCATGATATTTATCTTAATTGCTCTACGACAAAAAATTAAAGTCAAATTTCGCTATTCCATTAAAAAAACAAAAAAGACCCTCAAATAAATATTAAAATGAGCATCAATATATATTAATACATCTCTTTTCTTACGACCAAATAGAAAAACATCAATATAGATATTAATCTTACAAATTCCATTATATATATTAATACATCTCTTTTCTTACGACCAATCATACCATTTTTGTAGTTGACTGAGTGTGTCACCAAGGTAAAAACCATCTGCTTGTACTTTCCAGTAACAAAAATGAGTAGGAAAATCACCTGAACAATATTTAACCAAATTCCTATTAAAAACTTCAAACGCTCTTTGTTTTTTACCCCACCAAAAATGACAGAAGAAGAGAGTGCTTTCAATAGCATTCATACGAAAACGCCAATGAAAATCATCGCCAACTTTAGGTTTATGATATCCAAGTTCGTTATCTTTAGATGCGCAATGAAATACTAACTCTATTTTATTTTCTGGAAGAGCATCAATGATATGAAACTCGTACTCTAAACCATTATCATCAGCTATAATTTGATGAACATTAATGATATACAAGGCAATTACTAAAATAAATAATGTTTTAATTATCATCATGATGGAACTAATGTTTTGGATTTCTTTGTGTCAGTTTCTGTACTTCAACTCGTTTTTATAGCTCAAAACATGGTGGGTTAAAGAAGCTGACTAATTAAACGCTTTTAATATCGAGATATGATCAAAACTTAATGTTTTGAAATAATTAGATTCAGGATTTACTCATTTTTACATACATCACCACTTACATAAGCAATTTGTTTTTATCTTAACACCCTTTTCACTTGAGAATTTAATATATATATAGAGAGAGAGAAAAGTTACTCAAATCGATAAAAATAAGTCAGATTTACAAGTGGTAATTGAAAAATAGTCATTATTTCAAAAGTAATCGAAATTTAGCCACTTTTCAAGTTAAGATAAATCTGAACGAAAACACTGTTAATAATCCGGAAAATATTTCATCATAATATACTGGAGTTGCAGCATAATATACTGGTCCAACATAATATATTGGAAGTTCATACACAGGTGCCACAATCTCCAGTATATTACGTTGGAACTTTTCGTGTTACAGCAAAATAATGACTATTTTCAATGACTTTACAAATACTGGCTATTTTTTAATTACCAGTCCGAAAACTGGCTAGCTCATGTTATTTTTACATTACTTTTAGTAACAAAAAAGATCACTTAAATTTGTCTACGTAGCACATAAAATCAGTATGCTATTGATACAAAAAGAAGGATTAACATAAATAATCGTTCACTCAACCGCTTAAATTAAAAAATAGTCGACATATGTTGTAATATATCTATATCTGGAAGTTCATAGCAAGTGTACTCTATTTTTCTTTGGTTGATGTAGTGCTTGAATTGTAAATTACTCATTGTCCTCTTGGATTTCTAATCAAGGCTTTTTATGAGGCATGTCGAACTAGGTTGGCTAGCCAACTCCGTAAGGACCTATGGGTTAGAAGATGTGAATATAACTTATTCAGTTGGAATTAATAGGCCGAATATAATATTGGAGAGTTTTTTTCGGGATCCAAGTCCAATTAATTAACTATTGGTTAAAAAGGACTAGGGGTTCATTAAAATGCCTCTAAATTCTGAATTTATTGATACAAATAGGCAATTGAAGACCGAACAATAAACAAAATAAACTAGAATCTTTCTTTTCTTAAGGTTTATCACGAGAATGTGCAAATACGTCTATTACTCCGGCATATGGGTAAAACCGGATTTCCCGGTGGGACAAACGAAGCAAGGACATAACTATAAGGAATCGGAATCGAAGCTAGGAACCTCTCGTACTAAGGCCCGAACAAAGCGTATCGTCGGAGCCATCGAGACCACGCCCCCGGATTCAATTCGAGCTCCAAGACCTCGGAAAGCATTACCAAACGTCTGCACACGGCTGACAAAGGAACGTGATATCCATGTCCAACCGGATATCACGGGGTAGATCTCGGCCCGTATCGGCCGCAGATTAGTGATTAACAAAAAAGAAGATTTTACCTTTCATAGAATTGTACTAGGGATGAAACGCTCCTACTATATAAATGGGATGATTTTTATTCAATAGGGACACTGTAACACGCATATCAAGGCAATATAAACTTATTTTTTCCGCTTCTAAGTTATTCAAAGTTCTTATTTTCGCTCGTAGTTTTTCATAAACATATGGCTCAGATCCGAGCTCAGACTTAACATCACGACTGATTTGGTTATTTATTTTATCTTTAATTCGTTTATTTAATATTATTTATTGCTTGTATTGAACTAATCCACATATCCTTAAAATAGTGTATAAATTTAATTGTTATCCATTTTTAAGGGTAAACAGTTCAGCGCCCACCATGAGGCTAAGGATAATAGTGGTGGTTTGAAACAAAATTCCATAACACACTCTATTTTACGCTTGTTCTTTGAGATTTTAATTTCAAGTCAACCTAAAAATGTCAAACTCTCAGTCTGCTCACTTGAACATCGCTGCTGAGTCTGGCCATCATGGTGAAAACAACAATATGGTGCCTAGCAACATGTGACCATCGACGCCAACCTGCCAACCGACCCTAAGAACAATGTTTGTGGAGGAGCCCGTCCAACGGATTGAGGTACACCCGAAGGTGAAGGGGATTGGATCAATTTGCGGGTGATCTTCGAAATGTTATAGGCCCAACAAGCGGCTACAACACAGCTACATAATCAAAGTCGTGTCCCCAGCAGAGTTGAGCTCGAACCATCCTGGGAAAACAACTGAAGAAATAAGCAGGTCACAGAAAGGCTAGGTGAAGCTGATCCCGAGACCAACCCCGAAATAATGAAAATGCTTGAGTAACTGACAAAGCGGTGGAATCAGAGGAGAAGAAAATTGAGGCCAACGAAAAAAAAATGGAGACCTATAACTACTCCAGGGTCGATCAAATCCCAGGAGTGCCCCCGATATTGAAAGGCCTAGAATTTGTCCAAAAGCCTTTTTCCTTCGAAATCCCGAAGAAGTTCACATGCCTGATATTCCAAAGTATAACGGAACCATGGATCCAAATGAGCACGTGACCTCCTATACGTGTGCCATCAAGGGAAACGACTTGGAAGATGACAAAATCGAGTCGGTTTTGCTAAAGAAGTTTGGAAAAACCCTTTCAAAAGGAGCAATGACATGGTATCACAACTTACCCCTGAATTCTATTGATTAATTTGTTGTGCTTGCCGATGCTTTTGTGAATGCGCATGCCGGAGCCATCAGGGTCGAGACCAGAAAATCGGATATTTTTAAGGTAAAACAAAGAGACAACGAAATTCTCAGGGAGTTCGTGTCGAGGTTTCAAATTGAACGGATGGAATTTCCTCCGGTTGTGGATGATTGGGAGGCGTTCACTCAAGAACTTAACCACGAATCTCCCTGGCTATGCATCAGTTAAAACCAAAATTTAGTAGAGTACCCAGCAGTAACTTGGGCGACGTCCACAACAGGTACCAGTCAAATATCAGAGTCGATAATGATCAGCTCGGGTCCCCTTCTGGATCTGTTTATCCTATCAGTACTAAGGAAATGTTTAGGAAAGTCGTCGATCATGTGCCGAGACCAAGCAGAGATCGGTACCAACAGTATAGTGAAGATCGGAGGGGTAACGTATATGGGCATCACCCTACAAGGAATGAGAAGAGGAGAGATCGAGGACACAGTAGCCAGAGGAGTGATGAGCAAAAACAGTTTCGATAATCCACTCGGGAATAGGGAGGAACCAAGGTTATCGGAGAATAACTTCAGTGTCGATGCTGCCAGCATCGTATATGTCATCGGACGCATAAAGGATGACAAGTGGCCTCGACCATTGCAGTCTGAACCTACCTAGAGAGACCTTAACTTGATGTGTAAGTATCATGGCACTCATGGCCACATGACCGAGGACTGTCGACAATTAAGAGAATAAATGGCCTAATTATTCAGTAATGGGCATCTCCAAGAATTTCTAAGCGATTAAGCCAAAAATCACTTCAGGAATAGGGACTCCAACAAACAGACTGAACAAGAAGAACCTCAACACCTCATCAACATGATCATTGGAGGGGTCGATTTCCCCCAGGGACCAATGATAAAGCTCATTAAAGTGTCTATCACAAGGGAAAAATGAACCCGAGATTATATCCCGGAGGGAACTTTTTTGTTCAATGATGAGGACGCCGAACACATTGTACAACCGCATAATGACGCACTGGTAATATTTGTACTTATAAATAAATGTCGATTTAAGCACGTGTTGATTAATCCAAGTAGCTCGGCCAACATCATTAGATCGAGGGTCGTGGAGCAGTTGAGTTTACAAGACCAAATAGTGCCAGCAGTCCGGGTGTTAAACGGATTTAACATGACATGCGAAACCACTAAAGGGGAGATAACCCTACCGTTGAACACTTCCATGATCATACAGGAAACAACTTTCTATGTGATTGAAGGGGATATGAGATATAACGCTCTATTCGGAAGACCATGGGTTCACAACATGCGGGCGGTACCTTTGACCTTGCACTAATAATTGAAGTTCCTTACACCGGGAGGGATCAAGATAGTGTACGGAGAGCAGCCGGAGCAAAGGAGATGTTCGCAGTCGATGAGGTACTCCCGATACCCGCCGTTTCAACATTAAAAAACGTGGAGTCAACCAGAAAGGCCGAAGTTAATAGCAATCACCGATGCCAGTCCCAATCATATCAGAGGGAAGATGGGTCTATGAGGAAGATGATTACGGAATTTTGAGATATTCATATCTCCTGATGATACCGAAACCACCAAATCGACGGTCGAGGAGTTGGAGCAAGTCGTATTAACCGAACACCTACCGGATCGAAAAGTATACCTGGGCACGGGGTTAATCCCCAAGCTCAAGAAAGAACTCATTAATTTCCTTAAAACTAACATATCTTGGTTTGCCTGGTCCCATTGATATGGCAGGGATCCCGCCGGAGATAACTGCTCATAAGCTGAGTTTGGATCCGAAGTTTTACCGGGTCAAACAAAAAAGGAGGCCTCAGTCCGAAGTCAAGCAAGCATTCATCAAAGACAAGGTATCCAAACTCCTTAAAATAGGTTCCATTCGGGAAGTTAAATACCCAGACTGGTTAGCTAACGTAGTGGTAGTGCCTAAAAAGAAAATAAATTAAGAATGTGCATATAATATAAAGACTTGAACAAGGCATGACCTAAGGACTCTTTTCTTTGGCCTGACATTGGTCGTATGATTGGTGCGACGGCCGAGCACGAGATACTCAGCATTCTCGACGCCTATTCTGGGTACAACCAAATTTGGATGGACCCGAGCAATCAAGAAAAGACTTCTTTTATTGCTAAATTCGGCACCTATTGTTATAATGTAATACCATTCGGGTTAAATAACACCAGAGCCACTTATCAACGCCTAGTAAACCGGATGTTCGAAGAATAGATAGAAAATCAATGGAGGTTTATATTGACGACATGTTAGTCAAGTTCCTACGAGTAGAGGACCATTTGAAACATTTGCAGGAAACCTTCGACATATTAAAGAGCTACAATATGAAGTTGATCCCGAAAAAAATATGCATTCGGGGTTGGATTCGGAAAATTTCTCAGGTTCATGGTGTCAAACCGAGGGATCAAGATCAATCCCGATAAAATCAAAGATAAGACATCACCGTGGTGGATAGTGTCAAGGTCGTTCAGAGGCTAATTGGCGTATCGCTGCCCTGAGCCGGTTCATATCTAGGTCCTCAGACAAAATCCATCGGTTCTTCTCACTATTGAGGCAGAAGAGTAACTTTTCTTGGACCCCAGAGTGCCAACAAGCTTTGGAAAAACACAAATGATACCTTTCAAGTCCACTCCTGCTCCATACTCTGAAGGTGAATGAGCAGATGTACCTTTACGGGGCGGTATCCGAAGTTGTGGTAAGTGGATTCTTGGTCCGGGAAGAAGAAGGTACAAAATTTCCTATTTACTATGTTAGTAGAACTCTAGCCGATGCCGAAATAAGGTATCCTCACCTGGATAAATTGGTGCTCGCTTTTCTAAGCGCCTCTAGAAAGTTAAAATCATACTTTCAATGTCACCCCATATGTGTCGTAACCTCTTACCCACTGAGGCATCATACACAACCCGAGCTCTCGGGCCAGTTAGCCAAATGGGAAATCAAAATTAGTGGGTACGATATCGACTATCGACTCCAAACCGCCATCAAATCACAAATTTTGGCAGACTTCGTAGCCGACTTTACGCCGACCTTAATACCCAAAGTCGAAACGAAACTATTTTTAACCTCAGGGATTACCTCGGGAGTTTGGACTCTCTTTACGGATGGTGCTTTGAACGCAAAGGGGTCTGTACTCGACATCGTGATAAAGCCACTTATGGGTAACATAGTTAGGCAATCTATTAGAGTTTTGAAATTGACTAACAATGAGGCTGAGTATGAGGCCATGATTCCTGGTCTCGAAATGGCTAAAAACCTTTGGGTTGAGGTGGTCGAAGCTAAGTGTGATTCCCTCCTTGTGGTAAATCAAGTCAATGGGACGTTCAAAGTAAAAGAGGAATGAATGTGAAGGTATTTGGACAAGTTTCAGGTAACACTGCATCAACTCAAGGAGTGGACCCTACAACACGTGCCCCGATATCAAAATAGCGAGGCCGGTGCTCTCGCTAACTTGGGGCCATCGGTTGATGATGATGATGAATTCAGTTCGAGAACAGTCGTACAACTCATGAAGTTGGTGGTAGAAGAAGGTCATGCCGAAGTAAACTCGACAAGTTTAACTTGGGATTGGAGGAACAAATACATAGATTATTTGAAGACTAGAAAGTTGCCATCGGATCCTAAAGACTCGAGAGCCCTACACATGAAGATGGTCAGGTTTAGCCTGTTCGAAGGGACTTTGTTCTAAAGAACATTCGACGGTCCGGTCTCCATATGCTTAGGGCCGGGAGATACCGAATATGTCTTGAGAGAAGTTCACGAAGGCACTTGTGGAAACCATTTGGGGGAGGAATCTTTGGTTCATAAATTAATCAAAGTCGGATATTACTGGATCTACGTGGAGAAAGATGTAAAGGACTTTGTTCAAATGTGTGACAGCTATCAGAGACACGCACTGATGATCCATCAACCTGAAGAGCTACTCTATTCGGTCTTGTCCCCATGGCCATTCATGAAATGTGGAATGGACATCGTCGGTCCCCTTTCGTGGTCACTTGATAAGACTCAATTCATATTGTTTATAACCGAATATTTTTCTAACTAGGTCGAAGCTCAAGCGTTCAAGAAAGTTTAGGAAAAAGAAGTCATTGACTTCGTTTGGGACCACATAATATGTCGGTTCGGGATACCGACCGAGATCATGTGTGATAAAGGGAAGCAATTCATCGAAAACGAGGTAAACAAGATTTCCGAAGACCACAAGATTAAAAAGATATTATCGACACCCTATCACCTTAGTGGGAATGGACAAGCAAAATCCACAAAATAGATTATACTCCAAAACCTAAAAAAGAGGTTGACCGATGCCAAAGGGAAATAGAGGGAAATTCTGCTCAAAGTTTTGTGGGCATACCGTACAACTTCGAAGTCTAGTACCGGGGCCACCCCGTTTTCATTGGTCTATGGTGCTAAATCAATAATACCAGTCGAAGTGGGAGAACTGAGCTCGGGTTTCGATATGCGATCGAAGAATCAAACGGTGAGTCCATGAGCATGAGCCTGGAACTATTGGATGAAGGCATGAGGCCGACCTAGTCCGGTTGGCTGCCCAAAAATAGCGAATAGAAAGATATTACAACCGAAGAGCCAACCTCCGACACTTCAAGATTGGGGACTTGGTGTTAAGGAAAGTAAAGTTGCACACCCGGAAACCGAATGAGGGGAAGCTGGGACCGAATCGGGAAGACCATTTCTAATCGTCGGGATTACCGGCAAAGGCTCGTACAAACTCAAAGTAGGAAATGGTGTACAACTACCGAATAATTGGAACGTGACGCACTTAAAGCGGTACTACTGCTAAGGTATGATCTCATTTACTTCTTTAATAATATTATGAACGGACTAACAATTGCAGGTAACGGCCAAGGGAGAATGTGACTATTAGGTCTAAAGCATGCGTTACACACTTTTTCTCTTGAACCGGTTTGTCCCAAATAGGTTTTTCGGCAAGGTTTTTAACGAGGCAACAGTAAATCGTGATAAATTAGCTTCGAAGGCCGATCTTAAACCGGAGTCAATGGTTGCATCAACAATATCCAATCCCTCTCAAGATCGACCTCGAATATTGGGGTCCATCACCCTCGGGTTAAGGTTCTTAGCCAGGAAAGAAGGAAACTTTGTACTTGAATAGCTTGGGCTATGTGGTTAGGATTTATTGTAAGGGCCAAACGGTAGGCCACCTTAGCCATGATACAAGCTTTTACACACTTTCGATCATGTACTTAACACAGAGAAATGAAAGAAAGTTTACATCTTGCTATTACACATTTTTGTCTCTTAAAACATATATCATAAGGACTCATGGGCTATCCCTATTCTAGGATTATCGAGCTCAAAGGCCTATTCGGGGACTATCGATCCCAAGGGCTACCCCTACTCGGGGATTGTCGTCTGAAAAGAGTTCGTTTAACTCGGGCTACCAAATCTCGAAGGCACGAAACCTATTTGGTAGTGCCTAAACACAAAAGGCTACGGCCACCGTAAAAATGGCTTGGAGACGTCCAAAGCTCGTAATTAGAACATAAGGCCTTTATAAAAATTCAAAACCTTCTAAAAGGTTACCCTCGGCAAAAGCATCATCTAAAACCACTTAAGCATATTACGAAAACTTCCGATCACGCTGAGTTTTCAAAACCTCGAGCAAATAAAGTCGCAACGAAGTCAGGCTCTATACCTCTGAAAATGGACGATTTATTACTACATCTGTTTCTATGCTAAGGCATTCAAAATATTTGCAAGAATAGAAATTATGAAAAGATTCTAAAAGTAGAGACTCGAAATTGGAGGAAAGGGAAATACTATATATTCGGGAATGTATTTACAAAGGTCCAAAAAAAACGGCCTCAAAATAAACAGAAAACATACAAAAGACAAAAACTAAAAACGTTCTGAGCATTCATGCCTGGTCTTCATCGGGGCCCGACTCGTCGCCAGAATCGTTGGAGCCTTCGGATCCCTCAGAACCCTTGGAGCCTTCAGTACCTTCAGGCGCGGAATGTTTCTTTGCCACGACCTGAAGCTTTATTGCTTCCTCGATCTCAGCCGGCATGTTAAATCCTCGAGAGTGAATCTCTTCGATGGTCTCCCTTCAAGACAATTGCCTCATATATTCAGCGTTTGTCTTCAGGCAGGTCTCTGCAGCCTCAACATCGACCTTGTACTGGGCCACCATCTATTCAGCATCGGCAGAGGTTGTGTCAAAGTTGGACTTTGTTGCTTCATATTCTCTATCGAGGGCGTCCGCTCTGCGACAACCGAGCTCAATTGAGCTCGGGGATCATCATTCAGCTGGGACTGCTTGTCAGCTTTCTCCTTCGCCACCCGAAGTTGGACATCTACCAATGCCATCTTTGACTGGGCAGTTTCGTTCTCCGAAGCTAGCGGGTCCATTTTGCTTTTCCACCCTTCAATCACGAACTAGACCTCATTCATCTCGACTCGGAGTTGGTGGATCTGATCGATCTTTTGTTGGACCTATGAGGTTTTGTCGTTAGATGTTGCGGCTCCTCATTTTTAACTTCAAAGACCTTTACATTTTCGACCAGGTCAGCATGCTTATCTCAGCATGAAGGTCCTTAATGGCCCCATCTTGTTTCTTACTGAGGAGTTTATACATATATTTATTTCGAGCCTGCTCCTTAAACTCAAACTCGAGCTGGGTGATTTCGGAGCGGAACTTGAGGAAGCTCTCATGGTGAAGAACTGAGTCCTGCAAAGTAACAAAATCAATAAGAGGTATTGAAACCTAAGTGGAATCCATAAAGGAGTATTGACTCCTTACCCGGTTCAATGCCTGCTGAGCCTCGTTGAAGAGACTCGATGCGTGCACCTCGTTCATCTTCGCCCGATCCTCTTCGGTCACCAGACATCGGAGGTAACTGGCTATGCACACTAGAGCAGATAAAGCTCGAGCATCCTCCGGGATCGTAAGAATGACTGTTCTTTTGTGGCCAAGGTCCACACTCTGAGCAGGAAACTGCTTCACCAGTTTTGGGCTCGAGCTCGACCCTTCAGTTTTTGAAGGCACGTCTTTATTTGGGACCTCCAAGTCGCTCAGTCCCGTAAAGTCGTCCAAATTGGACATGTCCACGGCATCAAAGATGGAACGTAGGGGGTCACATGCGCCTTGTTCTCCTTCACTTGATTTCTCTTTGACCGTTTGGGCCTCGTCGAGCATAGAATCGGTGTAGGAGGGCGTCTCAAGGATGTCAATCACACCAGTAGCTTCCTTCAAGGCAGGAGCAGTTTCTTGAGAGGTCGCGACCTCCATCTAGACTTTGGATTCTCGGACTGGGAGGGTCCCGACCTCATGGCTCTTTTCCTTGGTTACCACCTGCTCCTTAGGAGGGGTCGATCCGTGGGCAACAAAAATGTCGTCTTCTTCTGACTCATCCCTAATCCAGAGAAGTGCGTCGGAATATAGCACCCGGGAGTTGGTACTCTTCTTGGGATTATGAGCCACCCTCTTCTTTGGCTTCACCTCGGAACCCGAAGATTTTCTTTTCCTCTTATCCTTTTTCCCCGCGGAAAACCCGGGTTGTCCCGTAACAGAGGGACCAACTGACAAGGACACATCCTCATCCCCTTCCAAAGGCCCAAGTTTGGTGGTCTTAGGAAAACCTATAAAAGAAAGAAGAAAGGTTAGTATTATGTGAGTTAAGAGCACGATAATAGCTATTCAAAGAAAACCTTACCATGAGAACGAGCCTCCCATAGGCCCTTCGAAAGCTTGCGCCATGACCGCTCAAAGTATGATATCTGCTTGCAGATGCCTTTGATCCACTCCTTGAGCTGGGGGACCGCATTTGGAACCCGGGAAACAGCTGCACAGCTACAAATATGAATGATAAGAAAGGAAATGAAGAAAAATTGACACTTAAGGAAAGGATGCACTTACGAGATGCATTCCACTTCTCGCGGAATGGCATGAAATCGGGAGGGATCAAATCTTGAGTCTTCACCCGAACGAAGCGCCCCTGCTAGCCTCGGTCTTGATCTTCGTCAATACTCGAAATGGAGGCCTTGCTGGCTTGGCGAGTGAGCTTGATTAATCCCCCTTGAAAAATTCGGGGACTATATAAATAGAGCAGGTGGTCGAGGGTGAACTGACGAGACTCAATGTTATTCACAAAATAATGGAGGAGGATCACGATCCTCCAAAGAGACGGGTATTTTTTCCCAAGGCACACCTCGTATCTCTTGTAAAAGTTCAAAATAATTGGGTCTACCGGGTCCGGTGTGAAGGGGTAAGTGTAAATGCTTAAATACCCCTCCACGTGGGTAGTAATAACATCCTCAGGCCCGGGGACTTCTACGTCCTTGCCTTCCCATTTACAATCATCTCGAACCACGGGAAGGACATCTTTGGTAATGGAGCTTATATACCTCGATGCTCCTTCACCCCATCCGCGATTGAGAACCCCTCGGGTATAAAGCTTTTCATGGGAGGCTCGGGGGCAGCCACCTTGTCATTCGTGGCCACTTCGGGTACAACCGCCTCGGAAGCAGCCGCCTCGGCATTCATGGCCAGGTGGGAATGAAGAGGCAGCCTGTTGAGTAACAAATTTGGAAGTTTTAGCCATTGCTTTCTCGGTGGGGTAAACTAAGCAAGGACATAACTACAATGAATCAGAATCAAAGCTAGGAACCTTTTGTATTAAGGCCCAAACAAAGCGCCTATCAACGGAGCCATCGAAACCACACCCTTTAGATCCGGTTGGAGCTCCAAGACCTTGGAAAGTATTACCAAACGTCTACATACGACTGATAAAGGGTCGTGATATTTGTGCCCAACCGGATATCACGGCATAGATCTCAGCCCGTATCGGCAGAAAATCAGTGATTAACGAAAAAGAAGATTTTACCTTTCTTAGAATTGACTAGGGATGAAACTCTCCTACTATATAAATGGGGTGATTTTTATTCCAGAAGGACACTATAACACACATATCAAGGCAATATAGATTTGTTTTCTCTGCTTCTAAGTTATTCAGAGTTCTTATTTTCACTCATAGTTTTTCATAAACATTTGGCTCCGAATCGAGAACAGAACAATCCATAAGCTCAGATCCAAGCTCGGACTCAACATCACGATTGGTTTGGTTATTTATTTTATCTTTAGTTCGCTTATCTAATGTTATTGATCACTTGTATTGAACTGTTCCACCTATTCTTAAAACCGTATATAAATTTAATTGTTATCCATTTTTAAAGGGTAAACAACTTCGTATTGCTAACTCTGTGTCATATCTTACCCAAGTGATGTGAACGCAAATATCTTACTGTATGTCGTAACGTAAGTTTATTCCTAGCCCCTAGGTATTGAGATTTCTTAAGTCTACTGGCATTTAATGTGAAATTAAGTGAACATGACCATTTCCACAAAACTACACACAGTATAACATATACACTAAAGATTTCACAATCTGCCATTCAGTAAACTTAATTTGCTCCGTCCTCCAGATTATATCAAAGATGAAAAAGAGTAGTTTGGTGCACGAGATATTTCGTGTCCACGCATGATTTGGCAAGGGGCCGGGCTCCAAAGGGTGTGGCGTTGATAGCCTACTCTAATGCAAGCATCGGTGGCTGGTTTCACGGATTGAACTCGTGAGTTATAGATCACACGGGAACAACTTTACCGTTACTATAAAGAAGATAACCACACTATATGACATTCTAAGTTTTGCAGGATTAGGCACTCTGCATTCAAAGTGGCTACTAATTTGCAAAAGTTGTTTCGGAATTTACGTAGTAGCAGCTAGAAAAAGCTCACTAAGAAAATTACAAAATCACTAACATACCTATTAATACCAAAATTAAACATGTATTTCTAGAAAATGTTTAGCTTATTTTAAAGGCAAGAGGAAGTGCAAAAATGAACAAGAGAACACATTAAAAAAATTAACATTCATATAGATATTATTATACTTATAAATTTCATACATCCATTTTTTTTACGACCAATCATGCATTTTTTTAAATTGACTAAGTTGAGGACCCATATAAAAACCATCTTCTTGTACTTTCCAGTAACAATAGTAAATAGGAAGGTCGCCTGAGCAATTATTAGCTAAGTCTTGGATAAAAACATCAAACGCATTTTGTTTTTTACCCCACCAGAAATGATAAAAGAAAAGAGTATGTTTAAAAAGATGCATATTAAAACGAAAATGGAAATCATCGCCCACTTTAGGTTTATGATATCCAAGATCGTTATCTTTAGATGCACAATAAAACCAAAACGGTATATTATTATTTGGGAGAGCATTGATAACATGAACCTCATAATGAGGATCTTCATCATCATACGTGACTCGACGAACGTTGATAATAGACGAAAAAAATGAGTAAAATGAAAAAGCTTTTGATCATGATGATGAAGTTGATCATTATAAATTTGATTTTTTTATAGTATTTTTCTTCTTTCAGCTAGTTTTTATAGCTCCACAATTGTAAAAACAAAATGAGTTAAAAGGATTAATTAGTTAAATGATTTTTGCCCTTGTAAAATCTAGATAGGTAAGTAATAAGTAAATGTTTTGAAAGAATTAAATTTAGGATTTAATCATCTTTACTTCCATCAATATTTGTTCTTATCCCGATATTTTTTCCCAAATGAAGTGAGGATATGAACTCAAGAGTGGGCTATAATTACACCTTTATGTTTTCTTTTATTTATTTATTTTCTTAAATTCTTTTTACTTGTCTCTGAGCCGAGGGTCTCCGAAAATAATTTCTCTACCTCTTCTGGAATAGGGGTAAGGTTTGCCTCTACCCTCTCCAGACCCCATTGATGAAATTTTACTGAGTTATTATTATCTTAAATTCTTTTTACGGCTTGAGGTAAATCCTAAGTGGTGGTAAAATGGAAATTAAAAGGGAGAAAACCTCCGGTGCAACTTAGAATAGAGAACTACCTGAGTCAAATTTGGACGGGTCTGTCAATAGATGGGTACCAATCCTTCCAAAATCAGTTGAATATATTTGTAACCGCGTTGTAATTGCGCTAAGAAATAATAGTTGATAATATATACTTAGTCTATTTAAAAAGATTGGCACTATTTCTATTTGAAAAGTCTACGAGGTTACTCTTTGACCACATTTTTCATAAATATTTTAAATTATGAATTATTTACGACTTATAATACGTTTTATATAGTTTCTGAAAATATATTTATTTTCAAAATTTAAAGAATCTATGTCTAAATTCTTTAACTACTTTGACCCTCGTATTCCGAACTATGCCCATATTTTTGAAACGGATGTAATATATATTTTACATATACTAGTCTTAGAGTACGTGTTTGCGTGTATATTCATATAATGAGTGTGAACTTTTTAAAAAATTGTCTAAATATTAAATAACATGTTTGCATTAGAATATATAAATTCCTGAAAAATGATGAATATTTATTCTATTTAGTTGTTTCGATAAATGAAGAAATATGACTTATCCTATTATCTTATATCTTTCTCTTTACCTCCCTCTATCTTTATCTTCTATGTTCTTAATTATTTGTTTGTTTTTTATTTTGATTATTAAGTATCATTTTAAAATATTATACAAAAAACAAATGAATATAAAATTGTCACGATCTGGAATTCCTACCATCGAGACAATGATGGCGTCTAACAGTTCACTTGCTAGGCAAGTCAATATTAGAACATTTTACTTCTTTTAGTAATTTAAACAGTAACATTGATAACGAACAAAAATAACAAATATGCTATAAGTACAAATGTGGAAATTAAACAGCCGATCATCTATTACAATTTCTTGAATCTGGTGTCACGAGTTCATGGGCTTCTAAAGTAATACACATAAAGGTCTGAAATAAGTATAAAGCTGTCTGAATAAATTATACAGCTAAATAAAAGAGGATGGCGACTCCAGGTGTTGAGGGCGTTGAACAACCGTACCTCACGTCTCCGCAGATATCTGATCTGAGCTCACTGATGACCGTTGTTGGGACATCCTCCAAAATCTGCACAATGTGCAGAGTGTAATATCAGTACAACCGACTCCTTGTACTGGTAAGTGTCGAGCCTAACATCGACAAGGTAGTGATGAGGCTAAGGCGGGGCATCTATACAAAACATGTATGCAGTATATAGATGACAGAATAATAGAAATACAAAACAAAACCAAACAGCCAACTGAAACCGATAACCACAACCTCTAGAGTAAACCAGTGTCGTCCAGAATTATCAATCCTTACTATATCAGATAATGAAAGAAATACTGGAAAGAAATGCAGTTCAGAAAATAGAAACATATAATTTTGGTGCGGCGCGCAACTCGATCCCACCAGACATCACAAAATTCTCCCTTATTCCTCCGTATATATATATATATATATATATATATATATAAAATATTTGCAGCCCGCAACCCGATCCCACTATATATCAAAATCAATAGGATAATTTACCCTTATTTCACCATATCAATCCACTTTTATTCCTCCTGTTGCGATGTGCAACCCGTTCCCACTGTATAAGCATATTCACCTGTATTCCTCCTTATCAATCCTTTCTTATTTCTCCTGCTGCGGCGTGCAGCCCGATCCCACCATATCAGTACCAAACACTCAATGTACACAGTCAATTTACAGTCTAAATCACAAGGCCTTTACGATAAATAAATACCAAACTGAACCGATCAAAGGAAACCTTGATCAATATAAAGTCTACTCAAATATTACTACACACCGAGATCAATCCAGCAATTTACAATAAAAAGGTGCAAACAAGACAAATTAAGCAAATAGCAGGGATTAGAGGACTTATGGGAAGAACTAACATGGCTAACAGGAGAAAATGTTGATTAACACGTAGCAGTTAAGCATGGAAGCATTTAGAGCATATAACAATTAAGATAAGGAATGAAATAATTAAAGGAAAACAGTAAATCAAGAAAAACAAATAATTTGGAGACGTATAAGCACTCGCCACCTCGCATATACTCCGCTCACATAGATTTCACATAATCACATACTCCGAGGGTTCCTAATTCCCTCAAGTCAAGTTTAGACACAACACTTACCTCGATCCACAGGCTACTCACTGCTCAATTACCACCTTTCCTCTAGTTTCCACCTCTGAACCACTCGTATATAGCCATAATTAACTTAATAATATCAAATATTTCTAAAGAAATCAATTTCAATATATAAATTTATGTTTCCCAACATTTCCCCCAAAAAGTCAAAAATCGACCCCGGGCTCGCTTGGTCAAAACTCGAGGTTCGGACTAAAATCCATTCACCCCCGAGCCCGAATATGTAACTAGTTTCGAAATCTGACCCCGAATTGAGGTCAAATTTCTAATTTTCCAAAAATCCCTAATTCTACCCCAAACCCCCAATTCTACCATGAAATTCCTAGTTTTTAGGTTGAAATCTTATAAAGTGAAGTGAAAGATTGAAAGAAACGAGTTAAGAATCACTTACCTATGATTTGGAGAGGAAAAGGGTTTCTTGTGTTTGAAAGTTTTGAAAAATGAGAAAAATCCTGTCTAAATCAAGATTTACCAGTTGTAGATGTCGCATTTGCGACCTGAGCTTCGAAATTGCGAAGCTCGCAAATGCGAGAAAAATATCACAAATACGAACCCCTCGCATTTTTGCAGCCTTCGCAAATGCGAACCATTTGCTCGCATATGCGAACATTGGACTTCCGCAAATGTGGCATAAGCCTCGAAAATGCGAGAATCCACATTCCTAGCCCATGCTAGCAAATGCGAGGCTCCCATTTGTGAGCCAGGCCTCGCAAATGCGAGACATGTAGACCTGAAGCACACTAGATATTTTTCCTAAGTTCATTTCACTCTATAGCCTATCCGAAACTCACCCTAGCCCTCGGGGCTCCAAACCAAATATGCACACAAGTCTAAAAATATCATACGAACTTGCTCGTACGATCAAATCACCAAAATAACACCTAAAAATACGAATTTAGCACTAAATCACATGGAATTCCCAAGAACACTTTGAAATTCTATTTCACAACTGGACGTCCGAATCATGTCAAATCAATTTTGTTTCTCACCAAATTTTACAGATAAGGTATAAATATCATAACGGAGATGTATGGGGATTCGGAACCAAAATACGGACCCGATACCAACAAGATCAAGCATTAACCAATTTCTTAAAATCATTAAATTTTCAATCTTTCAATTTTTAACAAAAATTCATAACTCGAGCTAGGGACCTTGGAATTCGACTTCGGGTACACGCCCAGGTCCTATGTTTTATTAGGGACCCACCGGGACCGTCAAAACATGGGTTCCGGTCCGTTTACCCAAAATGTTGACCGAAGTCAACTAAAATCAACTTTTAAGGCCAAAAATTATTATTTCATCAATTTTCAACATAAAAGCTTTCCGAAAATACGCCCGAACTGCGCATGCAAATCGAGGAGGGTAAAAATGAGTTTTTTCGGCTAAAGAGCACAGAATTGAGTTCTAAAATACAAGAGGATCCTTTTGGGTCATCACAATCTCCACCTCTAAAACAACCGTTCGTCCTCGAACGGACATAGAAAAGTCCGACTCGGACTCCCAAGTAGATGCCTCAATAGGTTGATCTCTCCACTGCACTCGAACTGAAGGATAACTCTTCGACCTCAATTGACGAACCTGCCGGTCTAGAATAGCTATCGGCTCCTCCTCATAAGTCAAATACTTGTCCAACTGGACAGAGCTGAAATCGAACACGTGGGACGGGTCACCATGATACTTCTGGAGCATGGACACGTGGAACACTAGATGAACTGTTGATAACCCCGGAGGCAATGCAAGTCTATAAGCCACCTCTCCCACTCTATCGAGAATCTAAAAAGGCCCGATATATCTAGGGCTCAACTTGCCCTTCTTCCCAAACCTCATGACACCCTTCATAGGTGATACCCGAAGCAACACCCTCTATCCGACCATGAATGCCACATCTCGAACTCTACGGTCGGTATAACTCTTTTTCCTGGATAGAGCTTTGCGAGGTCGATCTTGTACAATCTTGACCTTGTCCAAGGCCTCCTGTACTAAATCTGTACCCAACAATCGAGCCTCCCCCAGCTCAAACCACCCAACTGGCGACCTGCACCGTCTACCATATAATGCCTCATAAGGAGTCATTTGAATGCTCGACTGGTAGTTGTTGTTGTAGGCGAACTCTGCAAGGGGCAAAAACTGATCCCACAATCCTCCGAAGTCTATAACACAAGTGCGGAGCATATCTTCCAAGATCTAAATAGTACTCTCGGACTACCCGTCCGTCTGAGGATGAAATATTGTGCTCAGCTCAACCCGCGTACCCAACTCACGTTGTACTGCCCTCCAGAAATGCGAGGTAAATTGCGTACCTCGATCAGAAATGATAGACACGGGCACACCGTGAAGACAGACGATCTCACAGATATAAATCTCTGCCAACAACTCCGAAGAATAGGTAACTGCCACATGAATGAAGTTTGCTGACTTAGTCAGCCTATGCACAATGACCCAAACGGTGTCGAACTTCCTGTGAGTCCGTGGGAGTCCAACAACAAAGTCCATAGTGATATGCTCCCACTTTCACTCAGGAATCTCTATCTGCTGAAGCAAACCACCGGGTCTTTGATGCTCATACTTCACCTGCTGACAATTCAAGCACCGAGCTACATAAGCAACTATATCCTTCTTCATCCTCCTCCACCAATAATGTTGCCGCAAGTCCTGGTACATCTTGGCGGTGCCCGGGTGAATAGAATACCGAGAACTGTGAGCCTCCTCAAGAATAACCTCACAAAGCCCATCAACATTTGGCACACATACGCGAACCTGCATCCTCATAACTTCGTCATCTCTAACAGTAACCTGCTTGGCACCATTGTGCCGAACTGTGTCCCTAAGGACCAACAAATGAGGGTCGTCATACTTTCAATCTCTAATATGCTCAAACAAGGAAGACCAAGCGATTGTGCAAGCTAGAACACGGCTGGGATCCGAAATATCCAACCTCACAAGCTGGTTGGCCAAAGTTTGAACATCTGAAGCTAGAGGCCTCTCACCGACTGGAATGAACGCAAGACTACCCATACTCACTGCCTTCCTACTCAATGCATAGGCCACCACATTGGCCTTCCCCGGATGATACAAGATGGTGATATCATAGTCTTTCAATAGCTCTAACCATCTCACCTGCCTCAAATTGAGATCCTTTTGCTTGAAAAAATACGGAAGGTTGCGATGATCCGTGAAAACCTCACACGACACGCCATAAAGATAGTGCCTCCAAATCTTCAGCGCATGAACAATGGCAGCCAACTCTAAATCATGGACATAGTAATTCTTCTCATGAACCTTCAACTGCCGAGATGCATATGCAATCACCCTGCCCTCCTGCATCGATACTGCTCTGAGCCCAACACGGGAGACATCAAAATATACCGTGTAAGATTCTGCACATGATGGTAACACCAACACTGACGTTGTATTCAAAGATGTCTTGAGATTCTGAAAGATCGCCTCACACTCGTCTGACCATATGAACGGGGCACCCATCTGGGTCAACCTGGTCAATGGGGTTGCTATAGATGAAAACCCCTCTACAAATCGACGGTAATAACCCGCCAAACCCAAGAAGCTCCTGTCTCCGTGGCTGAAGTGGGTCTAGGCCAGTTCTTGACTGCCTCAATCTTCTTAGGATCTACCTAAATGCACTCTGGTGATACAACATGACCCAAGAAAGAGACTGAATCCAACCAAAACTCGCACTTCAAAAATTTAGCATACAACTGATTGTACCTCAGAGTCTGAAGCACGATCCTCAGGTGCTAACACTCGGTTCATCAAGTCCAAAAATGTTGTTGGAGCATTGGTCAACCCAGAGGACATCACCAAAAACTCATAGTATCCATACCGCGTCCGAAAAGCTGTCTTAGGGACATCAGATGCCCTAATCTTCAACTGATGGTAGCCAGATCTCAAATCAATCTTCGAAAACACCTTGGCACCCTAAAGCTGATCAAATAAATCATTAATACTCTGCAACGTATACTTGTTCTTGATGGTGACTTTGTTCAACTGCCGATAATCTATACACATCCTCATAGACACATCCTTCTTCTCAAACAGAATCGGTGCACCCCAGGGTGAAACACTAGGTCTAATGAAGCCCTTATCGAGAAAATCCTGCAACTGTTCCTTCAATTCTTTCAACTCTGGAGGGGCCAACCCGTTTGGCGGAATGGAAATGGGCTGAGTGCCAGGAGCCAAATCAATACAAAAGTCAATATCCCTGTCGGGTGGCATCCCCGACAGGTCTGTAGGAAATACCTCTGGAAACTCACGAACAACAGGCACATAATCCATAGAAGGAACCTCTGCACTAGAATCACGAACATAAGCCAAATAGGCCAAACACCCCCTCTCAACCAAACGTCGAGCCTTCATATAAGAAACAACCCTGCTAGTAGAATGGCCAGGAGTCCCTCTCCACCCTAATCGAGGCAACCCGACAAAGCTAATGTCATTGTCTTGGCGTGACAGTCCAAAATAGCGTGATAAGGTGACAGCCAATCCATACCTAATATAACATCGAAATCCACCATATATAATAGTATAAGGTCTACACTGGTCTTAGGACTCCTAATAGTGACCACACACGAACGATATACACGATCTACAACAATAACATCCCCCACCTGTATGGACACATATACAGGGGCACTGAAAGAATCACGAGGCACAACCAAATATGAAGCAAAATAAGATGACACATAGGAGTAAGCAGACCCCAGATCAAATAGAACTGAAGCATCTCTACTGCAAACTGAAACAGTACCTGTAATGACAACATCAGATGACTCAGCCTCAGGTTTGGCTGAAAAAGCATAACATCGGGGCTGGGCCCTACCACTCTGAACCATATCCCTGGGACCACCTCTAGCTGGCGGGCCTCCACCTCTAACAGCCTGACCTCCATCTCTAACAGTCTGGCCCCTACCCCTAACTACCTGACCCCTGCCTCTGGCTGGCTGAGCAAGCGGTGCAACACTGTGCCAGAACCATGGCACGAGAACCCTGATGTTGTGGCTGAACACCCAATAATCTCGGACAGGTCCTCTGGATATGCCTATAATCACCACACTCGAAACATTTATTCTGATATTGTGGCTGTGGAAACTGAGATTGACCCGCACGAGAAGGCTGACCAAGATAATAACTCTAAAGAGGAGGTGCATTGATTGGATCTGGTGGTGCACTATAGGTTGGCTGCCCAGAAGGAGGTACATAAAAACCACGACTCCCTGAAGCACTGTGGGATGACTGAAGCTGAATGGAATGGCCTGGGAGGATGGCCTCTAGAGAAAGTACCCATGCCTCCAGATGAGGTGCCGCTGAATCCACCGGAATGATGAGGTCTCTTTTATGACCCCTGACCTCCCTGTCCAAGAACCATCTCGACTCGTCTAGCGACATTGGCCACATCCTTGAAAGAAATCTCGCTCCCAGTCTCCTTATCTATCTACAATCTAATAGACTGAGTAAGTCCCTCAATAAACCTCCTCACCCTCTCTCGCTCTGTGGGAAGCAAAAGAATAGCATGACGGACCAAATCCACAAAACGAATCTCATACTAAGTAACATTCTTGCTTCCCTGCTGGAGACGCTCGAACTGATGGCGGCGCTCCTCTCTCAAGGTGATAGGCAGAAACTTCTCTAAAAAGAGATGTGAGAACTGGTCCCAAGTAAGAGAAGGCGACCCAACTAGCCTGTTCAACAAATAACCCCTCCACCATTTCTTGGCGGAACCAGTCATCTGAAAAGCAGCAAAGTCGACCCAATTGGTCTCCAATATACCCATGTTCCGAATAACCTCATGACAGTTATCAAGATACTCATGGGGATCCTCTGAAGTAGCACCACTAAAATGGACTGGAAAGAGCTTGGTAAACCTATCCAATATCTGCAAAGCCTTAGAAGACATAGTTGACCCATCACTGGGCTATACCGCAGCAACCGGCTGAACTACTCCGACTGAGTGAGCTGCTGGAGTCTGAAACTGGGGAGCCGTCTGCTCCAGAGTGTGAGTAGAAGAAATCTGGGCTCCTCTTACAGCCTGAGATACGGTTGGTGCCATGGGGAATGCGCTAGACTGGGTCACACTCTCCATAAGGCCCACCAATCGGAACAAAGCATCCTGAAGCACTGGGGTGGCAATAAACCCCTCCGGGACCTGAGCTGGTCTGACAGGAATAGTCTGAGACGGAATCTCCTCATCGAACTCTACCTGAGGCTCCACAGCTGGGGCTGTTGCTCAGGCTCTGGGCTGAGCTCTGCCCCTGCCTCGGCCTCTGGCACGGCCTCCGCCTCGACCTCTACTCCTCGTAGGAGCTGCTGATGGAGGCTCTGGCTGCTTCTCAGCTGAAGAAGCGGTACGCGTTCTCGCCATCTACGAGAGAATAAGAGTAGGGGAGTTCAATCAGTATTGAGATAAAAAAATCGCACGACACAGTTGAATAAAAATGATATTTGTTCCTAAACTTCTTAGCCTCTGGGAGATAAGTACAAACGTCTTCGTACCGGTCCTCCAGACTCTACTAAGCTTGCTCGTGACTCGTGAGACCTATGTAACCTAGTGCTCTGATACAACTTGTCACGACCCAAAATTCCCACCGTCGGGACCGTGATAGCGCCTGACAGTTTACTTGCTAGGAAAGCCAACATTAGAACATTTTACTTCTTTTAGAAGTTTAAGCATTAACATTGATAACAAACTAAAATAACAGATATGATCTAAGTACAAATGCGGAAATTAAACATCCAATCGTCTATTACAATTCCCTGAATCTGGTGTCATGAGTTCACGGGCTTTTAAAGTAATACACATAAAAGTCTGAAATAAGTATAAAGTTGTCTTAATGAACTTATACAGCTAAAGAAAAGAGGATGGGGACTCTAGGTGTTATGGGCACTGAACAACCGTACCTCAAGTCTCCGCAGATATCCGATCTGAGCTCACTAATGACCGTTGTTGGGACCGTCTCCAAAATCTGCGCAATGTGCAGAGTGTAGTATCAGTACAACCGACCGCATGTACTGGTAAGTGCCGAGCCTAACCTCGATGAGGTAGTGATGAGGCTAAGGCGGGGCATCCTATACAAAAACTGTACGCATTATATAGATGATAGAATAATAGAAATACAAAAGAGAACCAAACAACCAACTGAAACCGATAACCACAGCCTCTAGAGTAAACCAGTCTCGTCCAGAATTAGCAATCCTTACTCTATCAGATAATGAAAGAAATACCGGAAAGAAATGCAATTTAGGAAATAAAAACATATAGTTTTGTTGCGGCGCGCAACCCGATCCCACCAAACATCACAAATTCTCCCTTATTCCTCCGTAACAATAACAATAACAATAAATAGTATGTATATATATTTGCGGCGCGCATCTCGATCCCACCATATATCAATATCAATAGGATAATTCACCCTTATTTCACCTTATCAATCCACCCTTATTCCTCTTGTTGCGGCGTGCAACCCATTCCCATTGTATAAACATATTCACTCTAATTCCTCCTTATCAATCCTCCCTTATTTCTCCTGCTGCGACGTGCAGCCCGATCCCACCATATTAGTACCAAACACTCAATGTACACATTCAATTTACAATCTAAATCACAAGGCCTTTACGATAAATAAATACCAAACTGAACCAAGCAAAGGAAACCTTGATCAATATAAAGTCTACTCAAATAATATTACACAGCGAGACCAATCCAGCAATATACAATAAAAAGGTGCAAACAAGTCAAATTAAGCAAATAATAGGGATTAGGGAACCAATGGGAAGAACTAACATGGCTAACAAGAGAAAATGTTGATTAACATGTAGCAGTTAAGCATGGAAGCATTTAGAGCATATAACAATTAAGACAATGAATGAAATAATTAAAGGAAAACAGATAATTTGGCGACGTATAAGCACTCGTCACCTCGCATATACGCCGCTCACATGGATTTCACATAATCAAATAGTTCGAGGGTTCCAAATTCTCTCAAGTTAAGGTTAGACACAACACTTACCTCGATCCACATGCCACTCACTACTCAATTGCCGCTTTTCCTCTAGTTTCCACCTCCGAACCACTCGTATCTAGTCATAATTAACTTAATAACATCAAATATTGCTAAAGAAATCCATTTCAATACATAAATTTAGGTTTCCCAATATTTTCCCCAAAAAGTCAAAAATCGACCCCGGACCCGCTTGGTCAAAACTCAAGGTTCGGACCAAAACCCATTCACTCTCGAGCCCGAACATGTAACTAGTTTCGAAATTCGACTCCAAATTGAGGTCAAATTTTCAATTTCCCAAAAATCTCTATTGCTACCCAAATCCTCAATTTCTACCCAAATTCCCAATTTCTATCATAAAATTCCTAGATTTTAGGTTGAAATCTTATAAAGTGAAGTGAAAGATTGAAAGAAACGAATTAAAAATCACTTACCTATAATTTGGGGAAGAAGTGATCTTTGAAAAATGAATTATAGTCTTGTCATAATATAAAAAGAATTATGATAATGTTATAATATTCAAATAAGAAAATTTGTATAAATTAAAATCTCGATTGCTTTTAAAATTTATAACATCAAGACTTCCAAAACTATTCAATGAAGGATTCAAAAGGTAAAAAATTAACGAATATATCAGTTTTGAATCTTTCTATTTGGCTTTTACTAATCACTTTTGTTTGCACTTGCCAAATAAAAAGTAGGCAAAATTGAAGACACTCGTAAGATATTTCTTGAATTTATGTGTGGGCTCTTGTCTTAGCAAGCATACGCCTCAAGTGCGCGGAGGAACACTTGTTATGGGCCCACCGCCTTAAGCACAGACTCGTTCCACAATTCTTGTGCAATCATGTGTAAAACTTTAAAGATCATAAAAATTTATTATTTACTACACGACTCGTCAAAAAACTCTATTCATTAATTATTTTTTAGAAGTTCAAAACACTAATATCGTGTCAAGAAAGTGGATTCGATAAAATATTTATGTGAAATTTTTTCTACTTTTAATGCACATGGGACTCAAAATCTCGTGCTAAATAGCGTGGAGGTTTGACTCCTCTACGAGGCTCTCTTCAAATCTTTTTTTTACATTATTTTGTTTGATAACAATATTTTTATATATGTGCATTATGAAATTTATTATTTAATAATTTATATTAGTGATTAACAACTTACAAATAATTATATTCATTAATATTTTTTAATAATAAATTAGAGTACTGGATTATATGTTAATTTTTTAGTAGCTTATTAGAGAAAATAATACCAAATTGCATTATGTAATTGTTAACTTTTTCTAAAAGACTGAATTTTCAAAGAATCAATCTTTACAAAAGTTAACAGAACAAAAAGACTCTTAAATCTTGTTTGGATGGTTTCTTGTTATATTGTATTGTATAATTACTTCAAATATAAACTTATTTTACTTAAATTTTATTGTATCGTATTGTCAAATTTGTCGTTACGTAACAATAAAAAATACTACTTCATGGATATGGAGCGACTGATTTGGTGTGATCACATCATTCCCTTAGTTTCTCACCCTTGCGACTTTTACACTCAGGGAGGTTAACTATATATTCTCTTTCTGAATACGAATCTGAACATGGAGAACCTGCAAGTGTAGAATAACTAGCCTTGGCCACTGTGACACTCACAATTGGGAAGGTTGGCTACTATTCCCATATCATAATTATACATATATATTCTATAAATTATGTATATACTATATCTCAATCGGTTATTTTTAGTTTAAGTCGCTGAGTAAACAACTTTTTGAGTTAATTCTTCTTAATTTCAGCTGACCGACCAATTTTATATTTTGTCAGTTTGGATCAAAATGGGTTGGGCTAAGATGAATTCATAAATCTCAGTTTGGGTTGTTTTTGAAGTTTTGTGATTGATTTGAGTGAAAATTTTGAAAAATAGCTTTTTGGAGTTTTTCAAATTTTCGAAAATTTTCAAAATGCATCTTCAAGTGAAAATTGAAAATTTTATGAACAAATACTGATTTCGAAAAAAAGTAAAATTCTTTTGAAATTTTTTTTATGTCCGAACGGGCTCTTGATGGTAAAATGTAAAAATAAGAAGGAAAGTTGAGTTTATAGTATACCCATAACTTCCTTTTACTATGAAAAATTTAAAAACATCTAAAACAAGAAATTGCTTTATTATTTTAGCTTGTTAAGTTTTAACTATTGGCCCTTGTTTTTCATCCTATTTATGTAGCCATTGAAACTTCATATGCATCATTATAATCATTATTTTTTGATATTTTATTCGGTGTCAAGTATTCACTTCAAGCTCGATTTATAAAGGAAAGTCCCATTTTGGTAGGTCAAGTGCTTCCAACTATTGACAACTCTAATTTTGTGATTTGAACTCGAAATCTTTAATTAAAAACGGAAAAATACTTACAACTCCATCATAACTTTTGGTGATCCAATGATCTGATGGAGCTGTATGAACAATCGAAACTTTCTTATTCTTATGAGATTTAGGCAAATGCCTAAATTCAAAAAAGAGTTTAATGAATCTTATTTTATTGTTCACATCTTAGTTCTAGGAAATTTTGTAATCATATGACATAGTTTTAACAATTCTCACTTTAATTATATCTTGTAAATTCTATCAAGTAATTAGTACTATTGAGCAAGAGTTCATTTGGCCAAGCTGTCAAATATTTTAAAGTTAAAAGATTTATATCATAAATTCGGAAATTGTCAATTGGATTTCCTTTTTTTTTTTTTTTTTAAAATTACTATTTATTGAAATCAATTTTGGTGATATTAATTATATAGTTGTCAATTATTGCTGAGAGCAGCTCTAGCTCTGAGAGGGCTGCTTAGACCATGCTTGTTTTAATTGTATCTTTATTGTTACTCCTCTTTATAGCTCTTACCTATTAATAATAAATAAATAAATAAAAGAATTATTAAGCAAACCATTTATCACGCACATAAGAGAAGTGATAATCATAGTATATTTCTATGTAAATTCTCTATATTATGCTATTAATATAAGTTATTTACCTTAACACAGAACGAAATGATATATAAAAGCAAATAATATATATTTTTTGTCATACGAACCATACTCTATAATAAAATAAAATGGAATCCAAGCTCTGACCTTGTATCATATATATACAGAAGGCATTTGCAAGTAACAAATATTAATTAGTTTTTAACATAGTAAAAAATTAAAATATTAATTTAAAATCTTTTTCCTCATTCTCCTGAACAAATCATTTTTTCTTTTTGTATCTTTTTTCTCCCAGCAGCAAGTATTCAAATCAATTTAGTAAATTCAATGCAAGGAAACAAATAAAATAAAAATAGGGAGTAGTTGAGTTTAAGTTATAAATATTGCATTGCAAATAATTTTTAACACTATCACATATTTGAGGCAAACCTTCTTATAACGTAAAATTTATAATCTTCAAAATAAAATAAATCACCTCTCAACAGGTAAATGTGACAAGCTCATGTAAAAATGGGCCTTTTGCATTCGTACCCACTTTTTGTGTCACGTTTTAACTTATACCTGTTTTGTAAAAAAATTGTATTCGTACCCGCTTTTTCGCATAACTTCAGCATTCTAGTAGACGGGCCTGAAGTAGCTTGCGAACTTCAACTCTAGAGCTTAAGTTTTTGTCTTTGTAACTGGGGAATTTCAGCTCTAGTAACTGGGGAACTTCAACTCTAGTAATTGGGGAACTTCAGCTCTAGTAACTGGGGAACTTCAACTCTAGTAACTGGGGAACTTCAGCTCTAGAGCTGATATTTTTATTTTGTAACTCGCGAACTTCAGCTCTACAACTGAAATTTTTGTCTTTATAACTAGGGAACTTAGAGCTGAAGTTCGTAACTGGGAAATTTCAGCTCTAGAGTTGAAGTTTTGTCTTTGTAACTGGGAAACTTCAGCCCCCGTATGTTGAAGTTTTGTCTTTGTAACTGACAAACTTCAGCTTAACTGGCGAACTTCAGCTCAACGAGGAAAAGGGGCTGAAGTTATTTAAAAAATGGGTATAAGTTAAAAGTTTTTAAAACCCGCATAATTTTTAATGTAAAAATTCCTTACGGCTTGTTTGAGTGGTTGTTACATATCATTTCATAATGTATCGTATCATATCGTATTGTATTGTACTGTATCGTCTGATGAATACAAAATTTGAATAGATTATATCGTTTGCCGTTGTTTCGTGATATCACACACCATCAATATGAAGAATAAACTTACAATAAACAAAAATTATGATACATGATAAAATTATAGTATAAAAGATAGAGTAAATGATAAAATAAAATTATTTAATAATAATGAAGGGTGAGATAAGAAAAAGAGACAAGGTAACAATGCGACCACACCAAATCGATCGTTATATAAAGTGACACATTTCATTGTTACGTAACGACGTATTTAACGATACGATACAATAAAATTTAAGTAACAATTAAAACAAATATCGTATTTCAAGTAACAATATGATACACTAGAATATGTAACAACCATCCAAACAAGTTGTTACACTAACCATATATATAACTTAATTTTTTTTTCTTCGGTTTAAAAAATAAGTAACATTTTTTTTTATAATTCAAAAGCTTTTCCTCTTTTTTATTTTATTTTTAAAAATAGATAAAACCCTAAAACCCTAGAAGCTGTTTCTTCTAGACTCTTCGTTTCTTCTCTAAATAAGCCCCTTCAACACGTTTCTCCTCTCTTCTGTTTTCTTTCTCAGTCTGCAAATTTTCATAGTTCCCACTATGTATCGTTTTGCAGCTAAACTTGCTTCTAAAGCCAGGTATTTCCGTCAAATCTGGTTTAATTATTCAACTAACTCTGTACATTTTGCTAATTTTTTTTATTTTTTATTTTTTGTACGAATTATGTAATCATTATCTGAACAAATACCTTTATTTCTTTTTTTTGTTGTTGTTGTTTGTACAGTGTTGCCAGAAACAGCACCCACCAGGTAAACTTTTAGCATTTTGAGTAGATCAGAATAATTTAATTTGGGAGTATTTGGTTAAGCAGAAATTGTTTTTCTAACTTTTGGTTATGAAAACATTTTCCACCAGAAAACATTATGTTCTACAAATATTCAGCTTGAATTACTCCATATCACTTATTTCAATCAGCAGTTAAGAATTGTTTTAATAAGGATTTAAGATATATATATATATATATATATATATATATACAAACAGTGTAATGAAGTTTTTACACCATTAGTGTAACTTTAACCTGTTATAATAAGTCATTTAATATTTATTCTAGTTAACTAATCACTGCTATTAAAATATTAAATATAGTTAGTTCCAAATTATGTTTTAAGTTATCTGATTGTGTAAATATTTGTTAAAGCATTTGTGTTGAACTTAAACTCTTTAATAAAAAGTATGTCGAAACGCCATACTCGTATTATCATATGTCAAACTTTGTCTCTAGCCAAAAAAACTGGAAACTAAAATAATTTCCAAAGGCAAAGCATTTTTTGCAGTGTCTTTCCTATGAAAAACATTTTTCCTTCAAACGGGGTGCATCCTCGAGAATCTCTTAGTTTTTTGGGATTGGGTTGGTATTTACGATGAGTATGATGCAGGTTGGTAGTAGGCTGAATTGGAGCAGAAATTATGCAGCCAAGGACGTTAAATTTGGAGTTGAAGCTCGGGGCTTGATGCTTCAGGGCGTTGAGCAGCTTGCTGATGCAGTTAAAGTCACCATGGGTCCAAAGGTAATTGAATTTACAAGATTAGCTGTGCTCATGCTGAAATTCTGAACATTAATTTCAAATACTTGTTGTTAGTGAATTAGATATTATATTGTCTACATGTGTACATTAACACATTTTTACCGTTTTGATTTGTATCGTGATGAGAGAATGTGATATTTCTTTTGGGTTGGTAACTTGTCGGATTGTGATGCTTTAACCCTGAACAAGTTTGTGGATGGAAGTGTTCAATTCTTTGGAAAATTGAAATAATGAATGCGCGGTACCATAGACATTTAGCATTTTACCATCTTGAAATGATACAATTTACATGCTTAATAGAGTGAAATAGGAGGTGGCTTAGAGTGACTTGCTTCCTAGAAAAGAAGCTTAGTGGGATTTTCTCAACTAAAAATATTATCATGTTTTCTTGGTTCCGACTCTTTTTCCCCGAGTATTTTATAATCAAGCTGTTGTAAAGCTTAACTGTCTGATTGGTGCAACTGGATGATTATTTTTCTAACTTGTTCCCTTTCAATTAAAAGTGAAATGTGTTACTGCTATTTTTCTTTCCTTGTTCGTACTATTTGAGCTTGGAGGATTACTGGCAAGCAAGATTTCTATATTTGATTTTGCTGGGAATAGATTCATTAGTTGCAACTAATGTTGTATGTTTATTATGAAGGGTCGTAATGTGGTGATTGAACAAAGTTGGGGCGCACCCAAGGTAACAAAAGATGGTGTGACTGTTGCAAAAAGCATCGAATTCAAGGACAAAATACAAAATGTTGGTGCCAGCCTTGTAAAACAGGTTGCCAATGCCACTAATGATGTTGCTGGTGATGGTAAGACTTTAGATATACTGTTTTTTTCCCAGTGTCTTCATATGTGCCTATTTCGCATGTTGTGAGTTCTAAAAGTCTTTTACATGTCAGCTAGAGTTTAACTTTAGCTTTGTATTTCAGGTACCACTTGTGCTACAGTCCTCACCCGAGCAATATTTGCTGAAGGGTGCAAGTCTGTCGCAGCTGGTATGAATGCAATGGACCTTAGACGGGGTATCACAATGGCTGTGGATGCTGTTGTAACAAACCTGAAAAGCAGAGCACGGATGATAAGCACATCCGAGGAGATTGCCCAGGTATCTTTGCTAGTGTTAAACTTTTATCAAGTACAGTCCAAAGTGTATGTCTTTTTGCGGTACTTAAACATCCAACATTTGGAGCAGCAAGCCCTTCAACTCTCGAGCGAACCGGGGGGGGGGTCCGGTGGGGGTGATATCCGCATGCTGTATTATTTCCACTAGGATTCTGATATTGCAAGAATCAAGCAGAGGGGGTAAAAGCAGAATCAGGAGCAAGTGAAAATTTCAAAACACTAATTTTCTGGATAACTGAATGAGATATCAATTTTCTGTTCTAGAGTGTCGTAGCTGCACTATTTCCAATAAGATTATGATAGTATGACCTTTTGATAGGTTGGGACAATCTCTGCAAATGGAGAAAGAGAGATTGGTGAGCTAATTGCAAAGGCTATGGAGAAAGTAGGCAAGGAAGGTGTCATCACTATTCAAGTAAGTAATTTTCAGATTTTGTTTTATGTGTATAACACATGATATTTGTAAAGATGTGAACACTAATCAATTTTAATATCATGCAGGACGGAAAGACATTATTTAATGAGTTGGAAGTTGTTGAGGGGATGAAGCTGGACAGAGGCTACATTTCTCCATACTTTATCACGAATGAGAAGAATCAGAAATGTGTAAGTCTTCAGTTTGCCAGTATTGATTTAGCTGCATGATTGCTGTGGCAATATTGCATATTTTACAGCCAGCCTCCTTTTCATATGAACTCACAACTATTCTGATGCTCGACAGGAGCTGGATGACCCACTTATTCTTATTCATGAGAAAAAAATCTCAAGCATAAATGCTGTTGTGAAAGTGTTAGAGTTGGCTTTGAAGGTAGTCTTTCTTCTGACATTCTTTATTCGAGTTTCAACTATGACCTTTAGAGCTGTTCCTTATTCTTACTTCATATGTTCAGAGACAAAGGCCCCTCTTAATTGTGTCCGAAGATGTGGAGAGTGAAATACTTGCTACACTTATTCTGAACAAGCTTCGTGCTGGAATCAAGGTAATATGCTGCTTGAGGAAAAAAAATATGTTTACTTTTTTGAGGTCACTGTAATACTTCGTTCGGCTAATTATATTAGCAAATATTATAGGTTTGCGCCATCAAAGCTCCAGGATTTGGTGAAAACAGGAAGGCTAATTTGCAAGATCTTGCTACTTTAACTGGAGGCCAGGTAAGCAACTGTTATCATACGTGCCTGTATAAGATATTTACTGTTTGTTCTTATGTAACCAACATTTCTTACCTGTGCATGATAGGTCATAACTGAAGAACTTGGGTTGAATCTTGAGAATGTGGAGTTGGACATGCTGGGAAAATGTAAAAAGGTACATTTGATAATGTCACTGTAGTATGGATTTGATCGGTGCATCCCCACGTTTTGGTATTACTTAATGGTGCAAGAAAAGCGGTCCCTCATTGCAATTCTTGTTTAGTTTCTATTTTTGCTGCTGAACAACATTTCTGTCTTTCCGTAGTCTCACGGCATTTCGTTTTTTAGGTGACTATCTCCAAGGATGACACCGTCGTTCTTGATGGTGCTGGTGAGAAGAAGGCCATTGAGGAGAGATGTGAACAGGTTTTTTTTTGGCTTACATCTGTATCGAATTATCAATACAAGTGTCATATTATCCAATGGTGCGGGGTTGAACATATGTTGTGCTCTTTGTATTGGCAGATCAGATCAGCAATTGAACTGAGCACATCTGATTATGACAAGGAGAAATTGCAGGAAAGACTAGCTAAGCTTTCAGGTGGTGTTGCAGTGTTGAAGGTATTCAATGTTATTGCAGTCCGTATTCTTTCATAACCTAAATATACAGAAACATTTAGAAAAGATCCCCACTTTTCTAATATGCCAATTGTAGAGGGTATATTGATTTGAGTTAGTATGGGTTTGCCAGGTCGGAGGAGCTAGTGAAGTTGAGGTTGGTGAGAAGAAAGACAGAGTTACAGATGCTTTGAATGCAACAAAGGCTGCTGTAGAGGAAGGAATTGTTCCAGGTTATTACATGTTCATGTCTCTTCATGCCTGGTCCAACTTACCAAGAGCCTAATGGTAGGAGACTAATCTTGTTCTGTCATGCAGGTGGTGGTGTTGCACTTCTTTATGCATCAAAAGAATTGGATAACTTGCCAACAGCCAACTTTGACCAGAAGATCGGTGTCCAAATTATTCAGAATGCTCTGAAGGTCTGCAATTTTATATTCCTCGCTATCGCATTTGCAGAATAGTTGTTAAGCCATAATTAGCTGACTGGTTATGCTTTGATAGAATTTTTATTCGATATGCTGATATGTCTGAACTTTCTAATTGCAGACGCCAGTACACACAATTGCCTCTAATGCTGGGGTGGAGGGTGCTGTAGTGGTTGGTAAACTGTTGGAGCAGGATGACCCTGATCTTGGATATGATGCGGCAAAAGGTTCGGATCCCTCTATTTCCTAAAATTAGAATTAAAGTTGGTGGCATGTCAATGCATACGGAAGGAAAAAATCGAATGATCTTTACTTTCGTCTCTGCAACAGGTGAATATGTTGATATGGTAAAATCAGGGATCATTGACCCTTTGAAAGTAATTAGGACTGCTCTAGTTGATGCTGCTAGGTGAGCACATACTCTTTATATTTTCTTCCTATGTATTTCTTCCCTTGGCATTCTTGCTAATATGCTATGGATTTAACTTGTATACTCGGACAACTTATCGACTATTAGTGCAACTTAATCTGTTATATCATCGTCAATGTAAAAGTTAGACTGTAGGTGTGAAGAAGTTAAGGCTTTTGCTTTACTTTTTTTTTTTTGTCGTTGCGTGCAGTGTGTCATCTCTATTGACTACAACTGAAGCTGTTGTTGTTGAGCTTCCCAAGGACGAGACGCCATCTCCAGCTATGCCTGGTGGTGGTATGGGCTACTAATGCAGTGGCAAAGAACAGTGATTCAAGTGCCTGACATACAATTTAGCACACAGAATAAGAAACTTAAGATTGTCTGATGAATTCTTACGGTAGCGATGGTACCTCAATTGTAACAATAGCAAGAGATGAATGTGAATTCATGTTTTTGTAGGTTGAGAATTTGTAAGACAGTACGGTGTCCTTATTTTTTTGTCTGCGAAAATTGTTATTATCAGTGACAGTTAAATTCTAAGAATTTTTGAAGGAGCCGCCCCAACCAACCTTCCTTTCTTAGTTATACTCCTCATAATAAGTGTCAAGTTTTCTTTTAGCACGCTCATTAAGAAACTATTAAATTCTATGCAAAAAAATTTAGTATGACTAAACTACCCTTATTAAAGTATTGGTCACATAGTTATTATAGTGAGGAGTGAAAAAAGTTTTTTAGGGATATGCACATAAGGGTAAAAGAGTAACATAACTGGACATTTATTTTGAACCAAAATGAAAAAGGAAACTGGACACTTAATGAAGGGAGTAATAAATAAAAATAAGACAAGACCTGTTAAAAAAATACTAATACTGCTAAGTCAAGTTTCCTATTATTGACAGATACAAAATGTTTCTGTATATAAAGGAGCATACACAATTTAGTAAGGTTCAAGGAAATTCCAACAACTTCACCACATTTTATAGCTTGTTTGATCAAGTTGGAAAAATTAATTTTACTTTTGGAGAAAAGCAGTTTGTGTTTGACTAATCAATTTGAGAACACTTTCGAACATAATTTGTGTTTGGCCAAGTTTTTCAAAAAGTGTTTTTAAGTGTCAATTTCAAATATGGACATGAAGAGATTTGCTTAATAGTTAATGTTAAATAAGTAGATAAATAATTACAAATATTTATTATTAAATTAAGTTTTTTATTTTATTTAAGTAAAATATAAAAATAAAATTGAAAAGTACTTTATTCTTTCAAGATAATTTAAATATATCAAAAAATTATTCAATAAATATGAAAGTTCATCCCACAAGTCATTTTATTTTATTTAATAGTTTAAACTAAATAAAGTTATTTTGGTATATATAATATTTTGCATAGGGTATTTTTGGTAGGAAGAAAAGTCAAAACTGCTTCTGCTTCTACTTTCGGAGAGAAGCTACTTTTTTTCTGCGTCTTCAAAATTACTTCTGCTTCTAGCCAAAAGTATTTTTTTTTCAAAAAAAAAAAGTTTGGTCAAACACCTCAAATTGAGGGAAAAAATACTTTTTTGGAAAAAGAACACTTTTGACATGGTGAGAAGCTTGGCCAAACGGCCTATTAATCTCACAGCTCCATTTTTCTACATTTATCATCACTTCTCTTTATAAAGTGCATGTCATTATCAATCAAAGAAACATCTTGATTCAATAACACATCAACAAAAAGAGAGAATATCAATGTCAAGGACATAATAACCCTCCCTTATTGCAGTTCCATTTGCAGCCATCAACTTAGCAGCCTTTGTAGCAGCAGTTGATCCATAAACCTGTTGAAACAATCCTGGAATTATACACGCATGATATTCTCAGCGGCAACAACCAGGCCAATCACCGGCTTGTGAGCAGCACAAGCAGCATCTACAGCGGACAAGCACCCTTTGCAAGACCTCTTGGTTTCGGACCTCCAAAGGATGGCGTAGCCCCAATAACTTGTTTGTATGTTTACTTCTATATATTTTGAACTCCCTTACTGAAATTTTTGGCTCGGCCACTGTCTGTGACTAAGGGTGTCTAACGGGCGGGCCGGGCCGGTTACATTTTTTTTCTAACCGGACGGGTTGCGGTTACGGGTTCTTACCGGTTAATTGTTAACGGGTTTAACGGGTTGGGGTTTATCCGGGTAAAAATAAACCCGTGCGGGTAGGGGTACTACCGGGCCGGGTTTCAATTTTTTTAATTTTTTTTTTCAAGTTTTTGTACATGTATTGTAATTTATATAAAATATAAAGTAAAATATATAAAGATAACAATGATTATGGAAAAAATTGCACTTATAAATTGCAAGTGCA
>ML404912.1:106707-133412 GCA_005239525.1 Nicotiana knightiana
AAAAAAAAAAAAAAAAAAAAAAAAAAAAAAATATAGACGTTGTACCGGGCCGGGCCGGGCCGGTTAACCGGTAAAGTGTACTGTTCACTTTGACCGGGTTTGACCGGTCCGGTTACCCGTTTCAAAATAATTAAACGGACCAACCCCCTCTAACCCCCCTACCCAGCCCACCCGGCCCCCTATGAACCGGGCCGGGCCGGTTCCGGTTTTAACCGGTCTGGGCTGGGCCGGGTACGGGTCAACCCGGCCCGTTAGACACCCTTATCTGTGACTATCCAACTAAGCCCCGAATCCTGATGGCTTAGGACTTGGCTTTGGAACAATCACGGTTATTGATGATATCTTGACCTCTTCCCCTGAGCTGGCAACACAAATCCTGATGGCTTAGAAAGGAGGGGAATACGGTGACACCCTTAGCTTCTTTGGTGTATACAGGATAGGAAGCACCATATCCTGGTTTTCAGTTATTGGAGGCACTGGCAAGTTTAAGAATGCTTGTGGCATTGCAGAGCTTGTTCACTCATACCAGCTGGTCAGCATGTCACGAATGGTGCAGAGACACTGCTTAGGATCACTGTTCATCTTATTTACTGAAGTTTCTCCGTGAATACAACAACAACAATAAAAAACCCAGTCTTATCCCACACCGAGGGGTCTGGGGAGGGTAGTGTGTACGCAAACATTACCCTTACCTTGTAAGAATAGAGTCTGTTTTCAGTAGAACCTCGGCTCAGGAAAGCATAAGCGCAAATATAGACAAGAAGGGACAGTACCACAAAGCCATATAAAAGCAGAATAAAAATAACAAGATATTAAGGTAATCAACAATGAAAGAGAACAACGGTTAGTTATAAAAATTTACTGCCCGCAGAAAACGAGACTGCGTGCCAATATTACTGTTACGAACACTCTAGACTACCTACTCTACTATCCTAATCCTCGACCTAAAATTCAGGCAAAGAGAGCTACTGATGCATGGTCACAATTTGACTGCCAAAATTGAGGCAAAGAGAGCTATGAAATCTCCTTGGACCCTATAATTCTCCCTCGACGAATGCCTCATTTTCTCTTTTATGAATTCAACAACAAACAAGTGAGAGAAGCAAGATTCCAAGCTACAAGCCACAATATTCTAAAACCGGTTTCAACATGAATAGAAAAGAATTCTTCAGTCTGCTTTTCTAAACCCATGCTTTTATTAAGGGTTAAAGAATGTAAAAAACCTACCAAGTAAAATAACATGAGTTGACTATTCGACATTTACCTGATGCTATAGAAGACCACATCTGGTCTAATGGGCAATGCACAGAGTCATTGCTCCTCTAAGCAATTATAAGCAGCTGATTCTTACTCGACCAAGTGCAGTAGCTTCGTCGAGTCCATATAATGAATCGATCAATGATGTCCGCAGTGAAGCTGGACCTCTAGCCATGTCCATCCCTATCTCACTAGCGACACCAAAGATAGCCAATGCAGAAGCTGTCGCTTCAACAGCATTTGATGGATCAACCGCGACAAAGGCAGCAATGAGGGCAGTGACAGAACAACCAGATGCAGTAATCTTTTGCAACATAGGCACCCCATTATGCACACAGACGACCCTGTCACCGTCTGTGATAAAGTCAACAGCTCCAGAAACTGCAACTACACTACCGCTTTGTTGAGCAAGGGATTTTGCTGCTTCAACAGCATCTCCTGAACCGTATACACTATCCACACCCTTAAATCAGTAAAAAGAAAGAGATGAGACATTATATGCACAACAATAGAATTTAGTGGCTTAATCAGAAACACAGTAGGAATGCAAAAGAAAATAGTAATACAGTAACGATGTGTTCTCACAAACAAATCTTTGCTTATCAGAAAATAGTAATCTCCTTTTCCTGAGCCGAGGGTCTACTGGAAACAACCTCTCTATCCTCACAAAATAGGGGTAAGGTCTGCGTACACACTATCCTCCCTAGACCCCATAGTGTGGGATATTAAAGAGTATGTTGTTGTTGTAGTAGTAATCTCCCTTTCAATTTCTCTAAAGTTTAACTTGAATGTTCTGGCCATTAGTAGCAAAATTTGTCCTAAAGTAGACAAATCAAACAACATGAACATTTCATCGGATTACTTGCTCTTCATTTATTGATATCATTTTCTGTCCATTAACCCTGTCCATAACTAGCCAAATTCATACATGATCACTAAGATCGTGAAACAATCTAACGACTAACACATTTAATCAGACCAGTTATTATTTTCCCAATCCATATATTGAACTCTCGTCAATTTTCAACTGATTTTAGGAATTTTCTCAGCTACCACTCCACCCATACAATCAATAGGTGGAATAGCCCAATTCACATATTTTCTGACTAAGCAAAAGAAATAAGAAATATGAATAGGAGTTAGCTTTGCACAAATGGAAGTAGATTCTTGTCTTTCTCCCATTCTTACATCAGTAGTATTAAAAACAAGCTAATAGTAGGTCATCCAAAAGGAGAGACCAAAATCTGGGATAGACTGATATCAGTGGCGAAACTAAGAATTTTCCCAAGGGTGTTCAAATTTAAAAGCAATGAAAAAATTTCCAGATAAAGGGTGTTCAGTATGTGTTACATATCTCTAAACCGTAATATTTTACCTATGTACACAGTGCAATTTTTCGACAAAGGATGGTCAGTTGACCACCCTTATGACCATGTGGCTTCGTCACTGATTGATATCACCAAATCTTGCATAGAGATGCAATCTTTGGTAAAACTTATACCATTTTCCAAGAAAGAGAACAGAAATGGAAACCAGATAAAGGCCCCATTTTGGCTTGATTGTCATGAAATAGAAAACTGAGAAGATAGTTATTCAACAACAACAACAATTAAGTCTCAATCCCAAACCATGGGGAGTCAGTTATATGAATCCTTATTATCCATTTGTACCCGTTTCATTCCAATATTCAATAATTTAGTATTCTTTAACACTATAGAGGTTCTCTAATTTTTCAACTAGCAATTAACATACAAATCTCTTAACAGACTCAACTAAAAAGAACTCCTAGTAACCATGGGACATAATGTAAGCATACCAGCAATGATAATATTGATATTCCATACTCCCTTCGTTCCAGTTCATGGTGACACTATTTTTTACTCCAAAAAGAATGACACATTTATATATTTGAAAAGTTTTTAACTTTAAACTTTTTACTTTTTACCATTAATAAAAAGCTTTTATAATCACAAATGTTTCAAAACTATTTTTTTCTTAAACTTCGTGTCAGGTCAACTGTATCATATAAATTGGAATATAGAGTATATAGTATGCAAAAACAGCTATACAAAATATTGTATATTTCCTCCGTCCTCACGTATGTGACATTCTTTCCTTTTTAGTTTGTCCCAAAAAGAATGTCACCTTTAGAAACACTTCAACTTTCAAATTATCATTTTATTTAGACCATAAATTTTAAAAGTCTTCATTTTTTTTCCTTAAACTTTGTACCAAGTCAAAAACGGTACCACATAAATTGGAACAAATGAAGTATATACTCACTCCTATCCACAATAAATGACTTTTTCTTTGACACACCTACAGGTGTTCATGGTTCGGTTTGGATCGGTTTTTCCCATACAAAGAAACCAAACCAAATAAGTCGGTTCTTCAAATATTGGAACCAAACCAAACCAATTAAGTCGGTTGTTTATCGATTCAATTTTTTGTTTTTTTCGGTTATTTAAGGGTTTTTTCTTAAATATGAGACATATACTACCAAACACATATTTCGGAGACTACATTTTCAACAGAACACTATCAAATCAATTGCTTTTTGAGAAATCTATCATGTACCAAGATATTTTATTGATAATTGAATCAAATAGTGATGAATAATTTAAGTACTCAATTAAAAATCGATTATTTTTAACATGAAATAAATTCTTGTACTTAGCAAAAGATAATTATCAATCAAACTAGAATGTAAAAACAAAGAATAAGATTATTATAATAGCAATAAACTAGATTAAAAATTCAAACTACTAATATGTACCATAAAATTTTAGAAACTTTACATAAAAATATACATATATATAAGTGTAATAATAAATTTAAATAGATACTTCTATAGTCGGTTTGGTTCGGGTTTTTTCGGTTATTTTTTGATTGAAACCAAAACCAAACCAAATTTGATCGGTTTTTAAAATTCAAAACCAAAACCAAACCAAACCTAAAAAGTATCATTTTTTTGGTCAATTTGGTTCGATTTTCGGTTTGGTTCGATTTTTCGGATTTTTATAAACACTCCTTGACGCTCCCCTCAATAAAATACAAACTCCTAGAAAACAAATAAGTATTTTGACTTAATTACCCTTAATTAATTTTTGCATATTATTAACTTGACACGTTGGGATATGTAAATAGGGACAAATTTGAAAAACTATAGTTAATTAATTCTTGATTATGTAAAAAGCACACTTATTTTGAACCAAAATAGCAAAAAATCACGTATTATGGAACAGGGTGAGTATTATCTACCTTGGAGTTAGAGTCAATAGAACCCTTAAAAAGAGCAAGAATCTCAGACCCATTCCCTCTAACAACACTAGGCCTTAAATTCATCATCTCCAAACATGCCTTTAACCGGAAACTTGTTCCACCAGCAGCTACAGGATCAAGCACCCAAGGCTTCTTATACTGGTTAGCCATTTCTGCAGTCAACTTCATACCCGGTAACCAGTGAGGTGTGAGTGTCCCCATATTTATGCAAACTCCGAGGGCTTTCGGTGTAAATTCCGGAATTTCATCAATTGAATGAATCATCGCCGGTGATGCGCCGGCGGATAATAAAGTGTTGGCCATGAAATCCATTGAAACGAAGTTTGTTATGCATTGAATTAATGGTGATTTTGAACGAACTAATTCTAAGTGGGCCCATGCTTGTGGGGCCCACTGTAAAATGGAACCTTCAACTCCTTTTGGGGGTTCATTGGTTTTGATTTTGTCTTCTGCCATGGATGTTTTTGGCTAAGAAAATAGAATTTTGAGCTGTGTGTCAATTTGGCGAGCTGATATAATACTTAAATAGGAGTATAATAATTGCAAAAACATTTAATACTAAAATATTAATTAGGAAAAGGAATCGGACTCTTCTACCTTATTTGTGTGTTATAATATAATTTCTATTTATTGAATATTTATTCTATTTATGTGTTATTTTTATCTTCAAAAATAATTATTACGAAGAGTAAATATAAAATAAAAAATAATTAGTTTTGTCTTGAATTTCTAAAATGACAAATAATTTGAGATAAATATTTTTAATAATCACGATTGTTAATATGAGGCGGCGGGAGTAGTCCACCAAGTACACCGCTGAACAATATTGGTCTTTTAGGTTGTAAAAAATGTGCTGATATTTTGTTATTATTGTTCGACGGTGTTTTTAAAAATCAGTTTATTTTGAAAAATATTATTTTTAAAAATATTTGAAAAAAATATTTTTTTGGCGAAATAGTTTTCCTTTGATTAATCCATTTAAAAAAGCACTATTGAGTTGTTTAGTATTTAATCAAACTTTTAAAAAGTGCTTATAAGCATATTTCTCTAAGTATTTTTTGGGAGAAACTATTTTTTTGCTACTTCTCAAAAACCGCATATGCTTCTAGTCAAAATACTTTTTTCCTTATAAAGCTTGGTCAAATCTTAACTTTGAAAAAAATATATACTTTGATAAAAAAAAACACTTTTGACGAAGTACGACCAAACAAGCTATTAATAGAACCATTATTATTATTAACGAAAACTCATATTTGGAGGTATAATTTTTGCTATTTTTGGGTTTATTTCTAATGTTTGGTGCAATTTTTGATATTGTTTCTGAGATTTACAATATTTTCATGGTGCTAAATTTAACGATAAAAACTTGTTAAAATATATTTGATTAAAGACAAAAAAAAAAAAAGATTTTCTTTGACAAAGTTGAAGTACCAAAATGATCACAAACTACCCAAACATGTGTTCTCAAAACTGAATAACAAAATCATTACTCCAACAAACATTGATCAGCAGTAGCATTTGCAACAAAAATGCACAACCACAACCACCACCTTCAACCACCACCCACCACCATTTCCTCCGCCGCTACCGCCACCACCTCCACCACCAGCATTACTTTTTCAACACCCTTTATCCTCTTCATCACCACCCTATTCTCTCTTCTCCTTATACTTTTCCTCTCCTTCTCCCCTACCACCCCACCCCTTACCCCCCACCCCCACCCTTCCCTTTTCCCTACCTACCTCAACTCCCCATCCACCCCAAATGACCAAAATACCCTTCCACCCACCCCCCCTTCAATAGCTTACCTCATCTCAGGTTCCACTAAAGACTCTTCAAGAATCCTTAGATTACTATTTTCCATTTACCATCCAAAAAACCAGTATTTAATCCATCTTGATAAAAAAGCTTCTAAATCAGAACTTAATAATTTAGCACTTACTGTTCAATCTGTACCAGTTTTTAAAGCTGCCCAAAATGTTAATGTTATTGGAAAAGCTGATTTTAGGTATAAAATTGGGAGTTCTGCATTGGCTGCTACACTACATGGGGCTTCTATTCTTTTGAAATTTTCAAAATCTTGGGATTGGTTTATTAATCTTTCTGCTGCTGATTATCCACTTGTTACTCAAGATGGTATGAAATAGAAAAAAGATTTGATTTTTATTTGTTTTTTGTTTTGGAATCTCTTTTGCTGGCTAATATTTGGGCTATTTTTGTGAGTTAGGATCTTAATTGAGTTCTTACTAAGATTGGTTTTTCGTGTTAGCACATAGATTTAGAAGGAAATAAAGACTTTTGAAACTTGTCTTTCTTAAACATGCCATAACATTTGTACGAGTATAAAACTTTTGAAGTTTGTCGTGTTAAATATGCCATAACAGACCTCCTCATTAAGAGTAAAATGAAAAGTTTTAAGTTAAATTGCTTCTATATTTAGAAAAATGTCATTCTTTTTGGAACAAACTAAAAATAGGATCATACAAATCGGAATAAAGGGAGTATATGTTGGCGACTTATCCTTAAGATGACCGTTGACCACCTTAGTTGTAAAGGGTGGTCTTTTATCGCTGGAAAAAACTAGTCTTTTTCTTTTTTTGAGTGTTGAATTCCAATTTTTGGTGATTTTAGGATTTTATTTGAATTCATACAAAGATTGGTTTTTGTCGAACTAAGCCTAGTATATAAGTGGATAAAAGTAAGGGTTGGTGGGGCATTATCCCCTTGTTTAGAGGGCTGCAGTTTGTCTTAAGGGTTGGCCCGGGTGGATTTTTCCGTCATCAAAAAGATTTGAATTTTTTTTTTGACGAGAAGTTTAAATACTATGGGAAGGCAAGTTATCTTTAAAAATGGCAATTGCCCACTTTAGTTGTGAAGGGATTATTCTTTGTTGTTGACATTATTCTATGCCTGTATATGCACTTTGATGCAATTTGTTTCTTGGATAAGTTTGTTAGAATCATTGTAGGAGAAGTTCATTGATATTCGTAGCTTCTTTAGTAAGTAAAAAATGCCTTACTTGGAAAAGTTTACTGGTGTTCGGTTGGCTTGCTGTTAGATTTTCGATCAACGGATCTGTGTAGTTGAACTCCATTTGTCCTTGCACCTGGCTATCTATTCAGTTGATGAGTGATAACTGATTGTTTTGTTATGCAAATTCTTGTCATTGAACTGTGTCATTCATGTGTTTGGATTGGTTTACAGTAGAATCTCAATCGAGTATCTTTTCATTGAACTCATTTCTCCCTATACCTTGCTTTCTCTTTGGCAATGAGTGATGACTAATGCGTTATCTGGTGCAAATTCTTGTCGATTTTCAGATCTTCTTCACATTCTATCATATCTACCAAAGGATCTTAATTTTGTCAATCACTCGAGCTACATTGGTTGGAGAGAGTATGACCCTTTCCTTCTATTATATGATTCTCCTATACTACTTAGGAATATGAACACACGGGTAACATACAGTTCTTTGGATTGTGTAGGTCAAAGAAGTTGAAGCCGATAGTAGTTGATCCCGGGCTTTATCTTGCAGAAGAAAGTGAAGTATATTATGCCACTCAAAAAAGGGAACTGCCAGATGCTTATCGGTTATTCACAGGTGAGGATGCTGATGATCATTTTATCTGCATCAATAGTTATTGCAATGTGGGAATACTATTTTTGCTTTTTTTGCCTTTTGATTGAGAAAAAAAAAAGATTTTCTTGATGGGGAGAAGTATAACATTGAGAACAAGCATCCCTTTTGTTAAAGAGAAAGGAGTTAAAGTAGAAAATAAGATTAAAACCGAAACATTATGCATTAAGAGTAGAGTTCCGTCCCTTTATTGGTTTTGTAACATTAGGAAGCAAGGAGAACCATCTTTTTTTTTGGTAACTGTGATGTGCAGGCCAGCTTTCGCTCACCTTGTCTAATTCTGCCATATAACTGCTACCTCCGACCAATACAAGTACCATGCAACTCTAGCCACCTAGGCTTGGGTAGAGCAAGGAGAACCATTGTTCTCCAAAATGTTTTCCGTCACGTATCAGGCAGTAACTGCATTTGCATTACACCGAATAAAATGATCGTTTAGTAAAAGGCCACTTGGCTAGTAGATCCGTTAACCAGTAAATATAGTGAAAACATAAGATACAGGCACACACACAAAAGTAGATCACACAACTTGGTCTATCAAATATCAAAACTATCCTCAAGAATTTTGCATTTGAAAAGGGAATATTAGCTACTTTTCATTCATATAAGCGATATTCAAGTCTAACTTTGTCTAATTTTCATTCCATTCATTTATGGGGAATTGACAGAACTACAGTATGGAGACTAATTAGAAAAGATGATGCTTGTGACAAAGCCCTTCTTCCTCTCACTTGTGGTTATTTCCATTCTCATTTTATCAAGGGGGTTCAAACCTTTGTGAGGTTGTTGGTTCAATTCCTACCGGCCGTAGTCGCTTTTAATTTTTTTAACTTTTTCTTTTTTGAACCCCCTTACCAGAAATCCTACCTCCGCCACTGGCCAAGACTCATTATAAATGCCACTAATTTTTCATGAGCTTCTTCTGCCTCACTCTTCCTATTTATCTGAATTATCTTCGAGAAATTTTATGAAACAGGACATCTATACCCTGCCAATATATTAAAATTAATTGGTTTTACTTGAGTTTCATACTTACTGCTGACTAATTTGTTCTTATTGCAGGATCATCATCAGCTATTTTGACTCGGAAGTTTATCGAGTACTGTATCTTAGGCTCAGAAAATCTCCCTAGAACTCTGTTAATGTACTTGTCAAACTCACCATCCTCAGAATCTGTTTATTTTCCAACCATTTTGTGCAACTCGCAGAAATTCAATAGGACGACAATCAACCACAACATGCTCTATGCTTCTTTGAACTCCAGATCACAAGCTCGCCGATTGAACTCCAGTGACTTCAATGACCTATTGATGAGTGGAGCAGCATTCGCCTCGCCATTTAAGGTAGATGATCCGGTTCTTGGTCAGATTGACCATGAACTTCTCCACCACAATCACGACGAACCAGTGCCAGGTGGATGGTGTTTAGGTGACAGTGAAACTAACAAATGTAGCGTTTGGGGAGACGCTGAAATCCTAAGACCCGGTCCAGGAGCAAAGAGGCTTGAAAAACATTTTCTTGAGCTTTTTTCTAATGGATCGTATTTGTCTGATCAATGTCAATATGAGAAGAGCTCTTCTTCCAGATGATAACATAGCAAAGGAAGAGACGAAGAGATGAATACAACAACAACAACAACAACAACAACAATTACGTATCAGTCCCAAACAAGTTGGGGTCGATTATATGAATACAGTAGCAAAATAGACAGAAGATATGGCACGAGCTACTCATCAAACCAGTCGAAATATTAAATTGTGTATCAATGTCAGGTAGCCAATTCTTTGATTGGAAGCTGATTGTTGTATATTGAGGTTTTTGAGAGTAAGATTATATACTGAATTGGGCAAGCTCTACTGACAGTTGTATCATGCTCATTTCATTCATAATTCAAGATCCTTTGATATCAATAATGTACTCGTGTTCTTTTTTCTCAACAATACTCTAAGGGGTCGTTTGGTTTGAATACGGCTTATGCCGGAATAAGTTATGCTGGAATTAGTTATGCTGGGATTAGTTATCCTGGTATTGTTTTTATCCATTGTTTGGTATGTTGTATTAAAAATGACAATTGCATAATTTTTAAGAAGGTATAAGTTATCCCGACACTAATTACCCCACACTCTACAAGATATAAATTATCTTGGTAATAATTTTAATCCTGGGATAATTTATACCAGATTTGCTAACCAAACAAAGTATTAAGGTGGTATTAAATTTTTATACCAGCACTATACCTTCTTATACCTCATACCAAACGACCCCTAATACTCTTCAAGGCGTATTTTAGACCTCATATTTTTGTTTCAAAAAGTAAGATATCTGAATCCGATTATATATCCAATCATTAAGTATTGTATTAAAATTTGAATGCTGGATAATTAAGACCGTTTGTATCTCAACATCTTAATGTGTATAATTTATCTAAAACTAATAGATTTTGCCTTTAAATGGAAGAAAGAACTTTATATTTCATGGGCTTCTATTTGTATAAGTACCTACTAGACTTGATTGTTCATTTGGAATGTGCTTAACGATCCATAAGTTAGAATTCACACATTTTCACGTCAAAATAGCATAAGCTAGCTAACTTTTGGACTGGTAATTGAAAAATAGCCAGCATTAGCAAAGTCATTAAAAAATAACTACTATTTTATTCCGAGTAAAAATATCCTAGTTGAAATACAGAAAGTTCCAGCATGATATGCTGGATTATGGAGCTCCTGCGTATAAACTTCTAGCATATTATGTTGGAATCTCATATGTAAAAAATTCGAACTCCAACATATTATACTGGAATTTTTCCAGATCTTTAAAGGTGTTTTCGTTCAAATTTTATTTTTACATGAAAAATTGGCTGCATTTCGATTTCTTTTGATGTTGTAGCTAATTTTTAATTGCCAGTTGTATATCAGACTATTTTTTTTTTCTTTCCATGTTCACTTATAGTCCTGCTTGATAAGAAACTTGAGCTTAGAGCAAATTATTAGAGTATGTACAAACCATATCATGTTGAATCTTGTAAGAAAGAACTTTTTGTTGGTAAAGGTAGCATATCATACCGTTACATTTAGTCATAACTCATACCTAAAAAGTTTTAATACTATCATTTGCAATTATATAAATAAATACTTACGCTTAAAAAGAAAGACAAATATACATGTGTAAGCACATGGGATATCTTATTAAACTAGAAATGATACTTTCTTTTTGGATTTTTCACCCTTCTCCGATATACGTTTTGAGCCCGACAATCTAGATTCTCGAAAGAAAATCTCACTTTGGGAATAAACAACGTTCTATTGAAAACGATTTCATCCTCAGGGTACGTATTTGATACATCTGATTAAGGATGGAGATACTTATCACTCCCACCATTTTGTGGTAGAGATAATGCCTAATGCACTTTCAACAATTAAACTGAAATTTATTGAATTATAGAATACTAAAAGTGTAACTAATTCCCAACTTTAATCGACATTTTGTGAAGAACAAGGAACATCCTCCCTTGCGACAATAACATACCCATCGAAATCCTAAAATATTAGTTGAGAAGAGTAGTATGTACGCAGACTCTCTGTCTTGTAATAGCTTGTTTGGATGGTTATTACTTATTGTATTGTATCATATTGTTACTTTAAATATAATATTTATTTTGATTGTTACTTAAATTTTATTGTATCGTATCGTTAAATCCATTATTATGTAACGATGAATTTGGTGGCAGCGGCGTTACCTTGCATTTTTTTTAGTCTCATTTTTCCCTTCTTTATATTCAAATAATCATAATTTATCCTTACCTACTTTTTTATATAATAATTTTACTTAATATCCTATTTTTTCTTAGTAATATTGCAAGTTTATTCTTCATATTTTTGGTGCATGAAATAATAAAACGACGACAAACGATACAATCAATCCAAACATGGTATTCATCAAACAATACAATAGAATACGATACATTATGAAACGACATGTAACAACCAGAGTTGAGTTTAGGATTTAAAATTTATTAGTTAAGATTTGCAATTCTACCATATTTTATCTAATTTAATAGTTTCAAAATTTATTATTTGAACATATTTAATAATTTTTGGAATACTAATAAAAGGAGGGGAAAATGTGCTAAGTGAGAATTGATCCCTGTTTCTTTGATTAAATAATTAAGTACTGAAAGTGCACTATTCAACCTTTATGGAGTTGTGCTAATACATAATACTGGAATAATTCTAAAAAATATGTACATAAAATACCTAATTTGACGGAGGACTGTGGGTTTGCCCTGTAATATGGGCTATAGATCTGTCCCTGATTGAACCTATAGTTTCTATACTGAATACGCCTTGGTAACAACCATCCAGAAAAAAAGGGCAGCCTGGTGTACTAAGCTCCCGTTATGCGCGGGGTTCGGGGAAGGGTCGGATAACAAAGGTCTATTGTACGCAGTCTTACCCTATATTTCTGTAAGAGGTTGTTTTCACGGCTCGAACCCGTAACCTCCTAGTTACGCGGCAGTAATTTTACCAGTTACGATAAGGCTCGCATTTAATAACAATCATCCAAACAAGATGTAAAAATTGAGAAGTTGTTTCCGATATACGGTCGATTTGAACTGACGTGTATAGAGTCACAAAAGGGAAGCTACTTTTCTTCTACTTCAATTTGAATAATACAAAATACAGAACACACAATATGACTTTTTCTATACTGCATGTGACTATCACATGCAAAATGGGAGAGTAGTTGCAAGCATCTAACCACCAAATCTAAAACATGGGCGGTCCCTACCGACGGGCAAATTAGCTCCACTTAAAATTATTTTAAAAAGCACCGGATCACAAAATAAATAAATAAATAAAGGCAAGTCATAGGAGATATTCAAATTATAGATTTTCAAAACCATATTTAGACATTTAAAAAAAAAAAAGTCACACATTTAAAAAATCAACTACAAGTGTTATAAATTAAAATGTTAAAAATCAGTCGAAATTCCTTTCGCAACTGCGAAAATGGTAGATTTTTACCTTGGTTAATATTCAACAACTGTTCAAAGAAGAGAATTTTTTATATTCTGCAAAAAGAAATAACAATGTCACATAAAATAAAATATAAGTAGAGGTAAGGACGATATACACACTATTCTTCGTAGACCTAACTTGTATTAAATTACTGAATTTGTTGTTTTTGTTAATAATATCTCAAGAATAATCTAGCTTCAATTTTATTCATTAGTCATTTCTTAAAGTTAAAACCTTGTTTAAACTTTTGATTCCGACTTTTGAGTTTTTCCTTAAAAGAAAAAGAAAAAGAAAAAGAAAAAGAAAAGTCTTATTACTACATCATCGCCGCCACATGCGGTGTCGGAATAGTCAAAGATATTTGTAATTATTTATCAAAGTTAATAACTTAATAACATACGTGGCTCTTTTTAATTGGTTACATTAACGTAATTATTCGGCGAGTTGCTTTAAGCGGCGCTCTTGCTAATAATGTAAGGTACATGTGTTATGACAATAATGCCCATAATCTCTTAATTATATACATTTGTATCCTACCTTCAAAAGTGGAACACACCATGTTAAGATTCTATAATAAATAAAGACAATTAATCGGTATAGATTGTGGTAGGATGAATAAGATCTTGCACCTTTAATCAGAGTTTTTCAATTCGAGTTCTATGTATAAATTTTTTTTGTAAAAATAGCACGAGCTAGTCAGTTTTCAGACTGATAATTGAAAAATAGACCGCGTTTGCAAAGTAATTAAAAAATTATGCTACAGTTCCAATATATTATGCTGGAGTTCCAGTATAATATACATGAACTCCAGTATATTATGCTGGAATATTTTTTGATTTTGAACAGTATTTTCGTTCAGATTTATCTTTACATAAAAAAGTGTTTAAATTTCGATTACTTTTGAAACTATAGCTATTTTTCAGTTACCACTTGTAAATCTGGCTATTTTTGAATTTCTCCCAAAGAATCTTAATAGGGAGTGTTTTTCATTTAACGGGTCATATACGACACGAATTCGAAAGGGCAAACTACAAAATTGACTAGTCAGTCAAAATTAATTGCATTCGTTAGTCAAAAAATGTATAAAATATATAAATATTTTATGTATTAATACACATATATATATATAAAAAAATTATTTTCTCCGCTATTATTTTTTGGAACAGTTAAAAATATCTCAATACAATGATCGAGACACCAACACAACATTATTTAAAAAAAAAAAAGAATAGACAGTGCATAGTCCTTTTCAGGTTCACGAAATGTTGGGTGTACGTTCACTCATAATGTACTTTAATTAGTACTATTTCTGGTCTTGTCGATTTGATACAGACCAATACCTAAATATAATTAATGGCAAAGCTATACCTACTTTTTTGAAATAAATAAATATAGACGAGAAAATATTCTAAGTAAAAAGAAAAATGATAGTTGTCTTAGCGAGATAAAAGGACAGTTTGATGCACTAAGCTCCCGCTATCCGCGAGATCCGGGAAAGGGCCGAACCACAAGGGTCTAATGTACGCAATTTTAGCCTGCATTTTTGCAGGAGGTTTCCACTGCTTGAACCTGTGACCTCCTCGTTATAATAGCAACAATTTACCAGTTATTATTCCAAGGCTCCCTTTTATATCAGGGGAAGTAGATCATTAGCAAGATCTTTTTGGTAAAGAATAAATGTAAATAATGACTTCATATTCAAATTTGAACTAGATTAAATGTTTATGTATCTTGTTTAGTGTTAATTCTAATTTCACATTCATTTTCGTATTAGAACCATGATTAACATTACTTAAGTACTCTCTCCATCCATTTTTACTTATTCATGTTTAATTAGACATACCCTCAAAAATAATTTAAAAAATAATAATTTTACTATACCACCCTAATCAGAATATTAGAAAATAATTTAGAAAATGATTAGTAGAATTTAATAATAATGGTAAAATAAATATAAAATGGTTAAATTATCTCTTAATTTTCAAAACTGGACAAATAAAATTGAATATCTCGTTTTAGTACAGTAGACAAGTAAAATAGATAGAAGTAATATCTAAATTATTTACATTGGTAAAAGGATATTTTTGGAAATAGTGGAATTTGATGCATGGTTTAATAGGAATTATTATTTCACAATAACTTAGATTTATTTCAGCATTCAATATACTCAATCTAACCCAAATTCTTGAGTCAAACTTATCTCTTGGTCTAAAATCTTAAATGCAATTTTTATTACTACTAATATTCTCTTGAATTTAGAAAAATAATTTTGCTCCATAATTTTGTAGTGAAAATAATCGCTTCACTTGCATGCATGTACATCCCTAGAATGTTTCCTCAAAAAGAGATTCTTGGTCAATGTTTGATGAAAATTTAGAAAAATGAGACAAGAAATATATATATAATAGGCTATTTTCTCCCTTTCAATTTACATAATACTATTTCCTTAATAATTCGCTAAAAAAAAAAATAGTACTAATATATTTTTATATTTAAAAATAATTTAACTTTATAGTTCAACTTTTACGACATATTTAAAAGAATAAGATTAAACTATTATTTTAAAATTTCGTATTCAATCAAATTATATCATATAAAACCAGACAAGTACAGTCAGACCTCTATATAATAAATATCTTATATAATAACATTTTACTATAACGGTTATTTTATTTTATTTTTGAACGATTTATCATGTTATGTTATATTACATATTCTATATAACAATATCCAAAAAGGTAATAAGATAAATTATATTATTTTAGAGAGATTTGAGTGTAGAAGATTAGAACGTAAAAGGAAAGAAAATAAAACTAAAAAATCAACATCCTCTTGTTGCCAACTTGCCATCCAAAAAACAATAACTTTATTGGTAACAATAATAGAGTTTACAACTATATACCTTAAAAAGAAAGAGAGAGGAAAGAGATCAATCTCACCCACTATTTCTCCCTAATACTTCTCTCAGTCAACAAATTCAAACCAACTCAAACCCAAAGAACAAAACTAAGTTTCATTTTTTCTTCCATTCTAAATATTTTCTAAGCTTTTTCTTTGTTGGAAGAAATGAAGACGATCGAAGCTTTGGACTCAACAACTTGTTTTATGGTTGATGATGATATCTTGAACTTCTCTTTGGATGAAGAGAAACACCCTTCTATTTCTTCTTCTTCTTTTTCTTCTTTGGATTCTTCGAACAACATTAGCTTTCTCCCGGATGATCATAGCCGTTCATTTCATGTAAGTCATTCATTGATATTTTCTTACGTGTTTGTCCTAGTTTAATTTGACACAAAATTTCGAATGAAATCTGTTCAAGAGGAGTTACAAGATAACGGTAAAGTTGTATCCGTGTGACCTATAGGTTACGAGTTCGAGTTATGGAAACAGTCACTAATACTTGCATTGAGATATGTTGTTTATGCCATACCCTTTCCGGTGCGTTTTTTTCCATATCCTACCCTACGTGAACACGAGATGTTTTGTACGTCGAACTGACTCCTTAATTTTTTATTTTTTTTTAGAGAAGCTTCTGAAATTTGTGTTATTAAAGCATTTCGTTAAGAAAATAATGTAACGTATGTTTCTTTTTGGCGTGGACTAATAAAAAAAATTGCTCAAACAAAATGGAACAAACGACAATTTTCCGGCGGAGGGAACAAGATACCCTCTGACAAAAGCGGAGGCGTTCAAGAGTTTTCATATTTGGACAATTTTACCCTTCAAAACCCTAAGAATTTATTGATGGCATTTTTTTTGGTAAATTCCATTCACAAAAGAAAATATAGTTTTTGCAATTTTCTTTGCTAAGAAATGATAGGGGTATTTTTGGAAATTAAAAATTTGAGGGTAATTTTGGACTTAAAATATGGCCGACATATCTTTGTGATTGGTACGTTGGTTATCACGAGGCACTGAGCTGTAACGAATAATACGACGTATCTGATTTCCACTTGCATTGTATAAATATAAAAAGACATTTTAGTCCCTATATACAAATTCTTTTGGAATTGACTTTTTCTTATTCAACATTAGCCCTACAAAACATTATATTCCCTATTAAATATTTTATTTATCTTTAATGACATGTCATTATAGTCAAATAAATATCATCCTAATGTTTTAAAGCACTAAGTTTTAAATTTCGAGCCAATCAAACATGATATGAATTGAAATATCGTAGTATTAACAGAGTGCATATTGCAGGAATCTGTAGAGGAAGAACTGGAATGGCTTTCAAATAAAGATGCATTTCCAGCAGTAGAATTTGATATATTCTCCGAAAATATCCCGAATGTCATATTTGATCACCACAGCCCAGTTTCAGTATTGGAAAACGGTAGCAGTATCAGCACTAACAATAACAGTTGCAATATAAACGACAAGGAAAACGCGTTTATGATCGGCTGTAGCAGCCTACAAGTTCCTGTTAACTACCCCGTGCGTGCACGGGGTAAGAGAAGGCGAAGGATTAGCTTCGCTGACTTGACAAATGAGCGTTGCGTATGGGGAAGAAGCTTGAAATTCAAGAACAATAAGCAAGAATGGGAATTGCTCTCGTTACCAATGACCAAAGCTAAAAGAGCTAGCATTGGTAGGAGATGTCAGCATTGTGGGGTCGATAAGACCCCACAATGGCGTGCAGGTCCTATGGGACCTAAGACGCTCTGCAACGCTTGTGGGGTCCGGTATAAGTCTGGAAGGTTGTTGCCTGAGTATCGCCCCGCGAACAGTCCTACTTTTTCAGCTGATTTACATTCAAATTCACATAGGAAAGTTTTGGAGATGAGGAAGCAGAGGATTGGAATATAGGAGGATTATGTTGATATATAGGGCAGGTTAATTAGTGTTGAGTTTATAGCATATTTTCTTGACTTTTTTCTTCTTTTAGCACAATTAGTATGGAGTCTAGGTTTGTTGTAATGGCTAGAAGGTTACTAAACCATATTATTTGTTTTAATTTCCGTCAAAATTCACTAGGGAATTTTCCAGTTTCAAGCAATACTTTTTGCTTCTTCATTTGCATGGTTTGGAAATGATGAAATTTTGTGTATTGAGACGAAGGAGTTTCTTTTATTAATAGATTGGGATTACCAAAGGATTTGGAGATGGATAGCATCCCTCCCCCTTAACTAGAAGTTTCGATTTCCCATTGATAGGATCTATACTGATGCATGCATGCATTAGTCAAGCTAGTGAATTCCGATTATTGAAGACAAGTCTTGAAGCAACGGTGCAGTTGTCTTCGTGTGACTTATAGGTTACGAGTTCACTAATACTTGCATCAAGGCATATTGTCTACACTACACCCCTTAAAGTGTGACCCTTACCCACACCTTGCGTGAGCGATACGCATTGTGTACCGGACTATCCTCTTACGGTGATCTTATATGGAGACCGGAGTTACTAGCATAACTAATTCCAGCAGGACCAGCCTTGTTTTCGGAGACATAATAGAATGTGTTGGGTTTTGTCTATTTTATTATCTAGCTTCCAAGGTATAGCAAAAGCAACATTACAAACTAACACACGTTTTACACACGATGAGTATGATAATTGATTTGAATATATGTCAACTAATTCTTGGAGTTTTCAGCACTTTTTGGAGGTCAGAAACAAGTAGTCTAGAAAAACAGATGCACAGCGAGAAGGTGTAGTTTCCATATAAGTGGTCTTTCATAATTTCATATGAAAAGAAAAACAGCAATAAACAGCTACTATCACTTGACTTTTCTGGTGACTTCTTACATTTCAACTGGTGAAAACGTCAAAACTAACTCAAACCACATATCGGTAAGTAATATAACGGCCTGCAGTCTCACTTGGTCTGATAATCTTCACGACTTGGCCCCGTTTTAGCCCATAATATCTAGCAATAGGATCGGTGATCTGAATTCGAGGAAGCTGTTTTAACAGAAGAAATTATTAGGCATTCGCTTAGATAGAAAGCTGCAATAGTAATCAACCAAGCCTATCCAAATAGCAGAAGTTAAAAGTGGCAGCGCTAATCAAGATGACAGGAACAAAGCGATCCGCCAAAAGGTAGAAGCAGAAGATAACAAGGCCATGACAGCAATAATCAATTGCATGCAGGTAGTTTTTTCATAGCTACTCAATTACCAAACATTAGGTTCATCAAAGCATAAATCAATATGCAAACTGAATTGTTAAGCCGTAGATACGTTTGGGCAAGCCTCCCAGCTGGACCGTAGTTCCTTATAAAATTTCCCCTCAGCCAAACCCTAATTCATAATAGAAGTCAAGCTGTAGAAATGTATTAACATAGACGAATAGCCATTCAACACAAGGTTTCAAAATGATCTTTCACATAAAATAAGACGCAAAGAAAAGAATGGGTTAATTTTTCTAGGCTACTAAGGAAGATCAGGATAATTTTGGCCTCAACACTATAAGGAAACATGCTGATTTATCTTCTTCTCTATCTCAATTTTATTCACAATAGGTTGGAAGGGAATACAAAGCCATTGCATTAATTCTCTCACTCTTAACCACACTAGCCTTTAAAGATTCTGTCCTCAAAATTATGAAGGCACCACGTGTCTCCTGGTCTTTAGTATGTTATATGAGGTCAAAATTTTAACAAGTGCAATAACATTATAAACAAGAACCTGTGTTTCTTTCACGGTATATCGTTCCAACAAGGTTTTCTTTTCTTCAGGAGTAAGTGGCTGGTGCTCAGGAACTAGAACATGATTCTTTATGTTCACCAACAACTCTGCTTCCTGAAACATTTAACACACATCACGATGATTAAGAAACAATTTTCACTATCTAAATAGATAATTATCAATCATGTAAAGCAACTAAAAGCGCAATAAGAACACAAGCTCCCCTATTACCAAGTCAATCAAAGAACAGAAATGTCGCCCCTCCCACACCACAAAATGAAAAAGGAGGAATACCAAATAACCCTTCATATGAGGGAAAATGCCAGTAGAATCACTCAGTCAAAACCCAAAGAAGATGAGTTGATATATGAAATCCCCCTATCAATATGCACATGGTTGCAAATCACAATAACCTCTGATTTTGGTGGTCCTACTACTTGAGACTTAAGTGTCAGGTGCTCAAATGAACTGTAGTTAGACCTAAATCGGATAAAACAATAATGAAGGAAACAGAAAAATGATCACAAAAGTAGAGTAAACTAAGCTCCTCAGCTATTTGATAATAATTTCAGTCCTTCGATCGAAATAGTAAGGATAAAATATTTGTAAAAGTAGTACAGTAGTCACCTGGAAAACCTCCAAATGGAATTTTGTAGATATTTCACTAATGCAGGTACGAGCAAAGGGGGTCAAATTTTGTTGTACAACCAGGATTGCTTGGAAGACATCTTCTTTTTTCATGCGTTCTGTATAAGTTTTCATTGTCTTAACACCCACCTTTGCTTCCTCTGGAAAGAACACATATATCTGGATACAATAAAACAGGGAAATGGCTGAGATATTGGTAGCAAATAATTTCCCTAAGAATTTTGCAATAACTTTTTCCATATTATGAGCAGACAATTCCAAGTGAAATACAAGAAACTCAAAAACTGAATATCTAAGAATTATATTACTAAACACACAAAAACATACTCAAAGGATAAATGGTCATATCATATTAACCATCAACTATTTCCTTAATTACTATATTATAAAAGCATTTTCACACATTTTTACAAGTTCATTTTTGTTGCTTTCATATTGAACATTTTAAATTCTTTTGGTGGGGGGATGTCAGTGAAAAATCGGGCGGGGAGGAAAGGAAGATGCAGGAAGAGCCTCCAGCGAGATTGTAATTTTACACATAAGTGATGCAAGGTAGAGTTGCAACTACAACTCCAACTCCAATTCCTAACTTTAGTGTTCCTGGACTCTGAACAATGTACATATCATGTTCCATTATTGAACTACAAAATAAAAAGACATTCTTTTCCCCTTCGAGTTTCCTTTTCTTCCTTTTTTCTAGATATCGGGATGGGGTGGAGGGGGTTCGTGCAGATACTTAGATTATGTACTAATTAATCTTTAACCAGTTCAACATACATTTTCTCCAAATCACCTTATCGTCCAGCCACCTGAAATCAGAGAGCAAAAAGTTCTCCCGCCTGTATTATTCAGATGTCAACCGAACAAAACTAAATACACCAATAGTTTTCCTTCTGTTGTGAACAAGTCAAACATTGAACTCATTATATATATATCAAAATATATCCAAATGGAGTAACATGGATAGTGAGTATTCATACCACCAACCCCATCTAGCTTGGTACCGAGGCATAGTTGTTGTGTCCCACAGAAGTACACTTTCTATTTTTTCAGATAACTGAGATCCCCCGAGGGCAAAATGGTGTGCGGTTCTAAACTCGGCGGGGGTAATGAGTTGGTCCCTCTACGCTTCTCCACTTAAATACCAAACCTTTTTGTTCACAACAGGATACAAACCTGTGATGTGTGCCTAACCCACACATCACGTGCTGCAATCTTACCACTAGACAAAAGCTCTAGGGTAAAAAGAATACACCTTGTACCTTTAAGTCATTTATTTCTATTTTAGATATTGTACGAGCTTTTTCTTCTTTTCATTCTTTTAAGGTCTGGGGTATCACTCTTCATTCAAGGTGGGTAATGGATGGAAAATTAGTTTTTGGCATGATGCATGGCTTGGTCATTCTCCTCTGAAGGATTTATTCTCTTTTCTTTTCAGACTAGCTTCTAGTTCTCTCTTGTCCATAGCAGATTCATGGCAGAACCAAGGGTAGTTCATCCCCTTCAAAAGGAACTTTAATGACTAGGAAGTTGAAGAATTCTCACGGCTTTTGGAGCTACTCAACACTTCTCCTCCTCTGGGTTCAAATTCAGGCTCTTTTTTCTGGAATTCCAACTCTAAAGGTCTTTTCTCCGTTCGAAGCTGCTATCACACTCTTATTGATACACCTTCACAATCTATTTGGCCTTGGAAGGCTATCTGGAAAAGTAAGGCACCTCACCTGGACAACTTGCATTTGTAATTGTTGCTCGCTATGCGGAAGGGATTGGGAAGATGTGAACCACTTATTTCTGCATTGCAGCTTCACTAGTCAGATTTGGTATTTTATTTTGTGTCATGCTGGTATTAAATGGTGCATGCCTAGGACCACGGTTGATTTTCTCCTCTCATGGCACAAACAGGATATGCATAAAGCGTCGGATTACATCTGGAAGTCTATCCCGGCAGTAGTTTGGTGGGTCGTATGGAGAGAGAGAAATGCTAGAGTTTTTGACAACAAAAAGGACAATGTAGTTAATCTAAAGCACAAATGTATATTTTTGCTTAATTTTTGATGCAACATAACCTCGTCAAATGTTTTAGAGTCGGAGGCGTTGACTGAGTTTCTTAGTTCTTTACCCTCACGGTAAAGTTCTTTTAGATGTACTCCTATCCAACTTTATCTTAAAGTTGGCCCCCTTTTTACATCAATAAAACTCTTTCAGTTACCTATCAAAAAAAAAAGAAAAAGAATGATTCACGATCAAGATTTGTCTTTTTGTTGTAAAGAAGTCCATTTTTTTTTCGTTTGAACATCCTTACAAATACATTTACTATATTTGGGTCATTTATCCATAATTAATTGAACCAAACCCCAAAAGTTCATCAATTTAAGGAAAGATTAAAATCCTTAGGCAGAAAAGGACTGCAAATAAACCGATAGTAACCTTAGTTAAGATTAGCCAACAACAACTAAGCTTCAGTCCAACTATTATGTGAATACCTTAGTTGAAAATTAGGCAAGAAAGGAAATTGAAAGAGCACAGACCTGCTCAGAACTGTTGTTGCGCTTAGCTTTCTGAATAACAAGGTCTTCTCTCTTCATGTTCTCACCATACTTCTGAAGAAACTGATGTTTTGACATATTTATCTCAAACTCTCCAACAAGGTAACCCCTGTCCCCTAACATTTCCATCAGTGTCTTACGAACTCTGAAAATTCTCGAGAGCTCCTCTTCCGATAGAGTCATCTTTGCCCTACTAAATTCAAAATTTTAAAAAAACAAAAAAAAAGAGGCTATTGTTACCAGGAGTGGATGTACCTTTTAAGATATGAATTCGAACAAGCAGCTTAGGCCCCAACCAGAGCGGAGCTATGCTATAAAATGAGGGGTCACCGGCACTAGTAAAGTTCGCCAAAAATTCCATGTATACATTAAGAAATAGTGCTATATTAATAGTGGGCACCCTATATATAAAGCAGATTTTGGTCCTTCAAATCCTGGGTCCTCCTTTGGCCCCAACACTGTATATGTGTTAAGAGATCCAAAACCTAGTTAGTTACTAGCAAATTGATGTCGCTCTCCTAGAATCAGAACCCTCCTCCACTGAATTTATAGCAAAATAAAATGATAGAACTACTAGTTAGAGATATACCTTGAACACAAAACACATCAGACAAGAATTTTGACACAATCAATATACATGCTTTAGCAATCAGAAATTTTGACACAAATGTTATTAATAATATTATAAAAGTACAAATCACCCTATTACCATCACAACTTTGAGCTACTATCGTATGAGAACCAAATAAAAAATACTATATTTAACAATAAAAAAAATTGCAAAAATCACAAGTAACAATGATATAAAGGTTGATGCATTCTTTGAAAAAGTAAAGCAAATACATAAATATTGATGCAGAATCAGTAAAATTTGTTGTTTTACAATTAAAATTAGGGGTTAGGGTTTTGGTCGGAGCAAAAAAATATACATACAATTGATTCCGGAGCAAAGTGAAGTTTGTCGTCCAGAGAGAAAAATGGAAAAGCGAGGGAATTAGCAATAGAGGGTTGGGTATTTAAGGCAGAAAGCTGGCTTTAACTTTTTTTTTTGGGGCTAAGGCCCTTACTTTCAAATGGGCCATTATTGGGGAGAAATTCAAAAATAGCCAGATTTACAAGTGGTCATTTAAAAATAGTCACAGTTTTAAAAGTAATCGAAATTTAGTCACTTATCATGTAAAGATAAATTTGAACGAATATACTGTTCAAAATCCGGAAAATACTCCAGCATAATATACTGGAATTCTAGCAAAGTATACTGGAGTTCTAGCAAAATATATCGGTCTAGCATAATATGCTAGAAGTTCATACACAGGTGCTCGAATCTTCAGTATATTATTCTGAAACTTTTCGCGTGTTGGAGTTCCAGCATAATATGCTGGAAGTTCATACAAAGGTGCACCGAACTCCAGTATATTATGTTGGACCAGTCTCTGTTTCAGTAAAATAGTGGCTATTTTTCAATGACTTGGCAAACGCTGGCTATTTTTGAATGATCGGTCCAAAAATTAGCTAGACCATGCTATTTTTAAATATTATAGACCATATGTTTTGTGGCCCAATACTTTTTTGAGGAATTAACCCAAATAATCGCCCACTTAATCACTTAAATTAAAAATAGCAGGCAAATGTATATTATACATAGAATTCAAGTATCATATGTGTAATTGTAAGTGTATAATTTATGTATACTTAATGTATACCAGCTAGAAAAAGTAAACAATGAATCTAACTGGCTATTTGTGTAATAATCCCTACTTTTTTTGCTTGAAAATACAGAATAGGATACTATAAGGGTGGTCTTTAACTTTTGGCCTTTAAGATAGGTTGTCTTACCGTGTGTAAACCTTCTAGGTCAAAAGCGAGTGAATTAGTAATAGAGAGTTGGGTATTTAAGGAAGAAAGCTGAATTTAATTTAATTTTTGGAATTTTTACATTCTTGTACACTATTTGAAACTTTATTACCCTCCATACTCAAGTTTCAATTTAATTACATACTATATACAATTTACCAATTATATACACTTTAGGAATTAAATGAGTATCCCTTTATATTAGGAATCAAATATTTCTCATCCTTATTCTCTCTCCCTTCTGCTCTCTCTCTCTCTCTCTCTGTGTCTATCTCTCTCTGTCTCTCTCTCAATCCCTAATTCCAGTAATATAGAGCAAAGGGAAAGAGAGCAACAATTCCATGCTTATTGAATTCCAGTAATGTAGAGTTGAAGGTGTTGCACAATTGGTGTTCAAATTTCAGTAATGTTGCACAATTGGTGTCCAGATTGAAATTTTCAATCAACAAAATTAAGAAGGTGTTTGACTCTCCACCATTAAAAAATTTTGAAGCTTTGAAATTGAATTTCGGTTTTCAAAACCATTATTTGTTTGGATTGGGTGTTATTGCAAACAATTGAGAATATTGTTTGGAGTTTATATCTCAATTTTGAGGTTGTTTTGGTGAAGATTAGACTTGATTTTGGCTGAATTCAGATTGAAGCTCGAAGAAGTCGAAGAAGAAGAAGAAGAAGAAGAAGAAGAAGAAGAAGAAGAAGAAGACATGACATATATTATACTTACGAAATTGTATTAAAGTTGTAATAAAATTGTAGGTAAAATGTATTTTGTTGTTTATATATATATTTTTATTTAAATATTTTATGAAAGTTGAACAATATTGTATAAAATTTGTATGAGAATTATACTTAAGTTGTATGATATTGTAGTTGTATATAACTGGGTAGAAATAATGTATGAAAGTTGTAGATAAGTGTATACTCAGTGGTGGACCCCCATGGTGGCTAGCGGGTTCAACTGAACCCGCTTCATCAAAAAATAATACTGTGTATACGTATAAATTATGATTAAATTTGTTTAAGTTTTGTATAAATATTTTATTTGAACCCACTTGACAACTACTATTTTACGACTAAAGTTATATACTTCTAAGATTGAACACGCTTACACAAAATTCTGGGTCCGCCACTGTGTATACTGTATATTTAGTTATATGAAATTTATTTTTAGTATGTATGAAAGTTGATGATAGGTTATAAATAAATTGTATATTATATAATTAGTTATATAAAATTCGTACGATTTTCCAACCTTGCCACGCAGCAAACCACGAAAATTCTAAATACAGTTGTTGTTTCCAGTTTTCAATCAAATGACCTTTTGATAGTAACTTTATTCTACTTTTGATACTCAGTTGACAATTCTATAATTTTTTAGCAAAACGACCTTAAGTTATGCAAAATAGTCCAGATATGGTTTTCATTAATAGTTGTGGTATGCATATCTCAGTCGTTATTATCATACATATTGTCACAGTTCAAGTATGCGGAACTTATTGTTCGCTTTAACTAACTTCATAGATTTTTCTTTGGGATTTTTAAGGCGGAAGAAAAATAAGGAAAGAGAAGATGAGAGAAAAAAAAGAAGGAAAAGAGTGTAACTAAATCTTTTGATTGAAGACAATAATAATGGATTGAGAGTCTTTTAAGGTGGAATGTATATCTTTTGAACATAAAACTTGTTTAGGTCGGATAATTAACAAAATATGGATATTTTTGGTAATAAAGTTTCAAATAATGTATATGAACGAAAAAATCTCTTTATTTTTTTGGCTAAAAGGCTCTTCATTTCACATGAGCCACTATAGATTCCTTTTTTTTGGTTGGGAGGGGG
>ML404913.1:0-11647 GCA_005239525.1 Nicotiana knightiana
TGTGTGTGTGTGTGTGTGTGTGTGTGTGTGTGTTAGGTCGAGGGCCGAGTATATTAGGGCAGTTGTGTGTATATATATAGTGAGGCCAAGAGCCGAGTATGTGAGTATGGGGGCAGTTATGGGTTTATATGTAATGAGGTTGAGGGCTGATTATGAGAGGATAGTTATGGATCGGGCTGCACGCCGCAACATATATATATATATATATATATATATATGGATCCCTTGGGCTGAAGGAGCCCTTCCAGGAGTCTGTACACCCCTAGTGAGCGCAGTCGACTATTATATGGATCGGGCTGCACGCCACAACGTATGTTATATGGATCAGGCTGCACACCGCAGTAATATACATTATTTATGGATCGGGCTGCACACCGCAACAATATATATATATATATATATATATATATATATATATACACACACACGTATGGGAGCGGGTTGTATGTCGAATCAGTTGTTATATGGTACCTGATGGGTGAGAGTGTGGGCTGTGAGCATTGACTTATAAGAGTCGAGTCACGAGTGACTGAGAGGCTTGACCGTGAGGCTTTATTTTGAGTGATACTGTGCTCGGGGGGCTTATATATTTTATGAAACTACTGTTTCTCACTCTTCCTTAGACTGAGCCTCTGATGATAAATGTTTTTATACGAGATTTTTAAATGGGAACTGGAGTTTTATGAAATACTAGAAAATGTAAATTCCTTACTTGATTTACTTATTTCCAAAGTCACTTATTATACGGATTTTTCATGATTTATAAATGCTCGTCACTACACTCTTGTTTTTAGATACTTTGGTTACTTACTGAGTTGGCGTACTCACGTTACTCCCTGCACCTTGTGTGCAGATTCAGGTACCGGGGCAGAGGGATAGTGTAGCTACCCCATTTGGAGCATTGTTCGAAGATTGTGAGGTAGCTGCTCGGCGTCCACAACACTAATCTTTCTCCTTCCTATTTTATAATTTGTACTTTACCTCTCAGACTTGTTGTAGTAGAGGATTTGTATTAGACTGCGTCACTTCTTAGATTCTCATGACAGTTGACTCCAGGTTTTGGGAAGGTGTATAATTTGTTCATCTCATTCCGCTATTTTTAAATCTGCTAACTTTGGGAAATTATGAAATATATTGATAGTCTGAAATAGTTGGCTAACCTACTTCCACGATAGGCGCCACCACGGCCAGTTGTGATTTGGGGTCGTGACAATTTGGTATCAGAGCGCTAGGTTACATAGGACTCAACAGTCATGAGCAGGTTTAGAAGATTCTTGCGGATCGGTACGGAGACGTCTGTACTTATCTTCGAGAGGCTGCAGAAACCTTAGGAAAATACCATGTTCTTGAATTCTTGTCATGCGAATCCATTCTAATCAACTAAGAGAGTAACTCTTGAATTCCTTCCATGTATTCGAACGTGCACTAGAGCGTTTGGTATCAGTTGTACATCAACGGCTTGTGACTTCCATGGATGATATGATTTTGGCATGATTGGTAATGGGCCACTCTGGAGGACTTGAGGCCGGATTCATTCTGTGCCTTGAGTGTTGAGACTTTGTTGTGTGTGAACATGTATTTCGGGACTTATATGTCCGTTAATGTCCTTATTGACGGGGCTTTGTGGCTGGATGCCTATGTGGTGAGTGTGATTTGATGATTAGATGTGTTCAGACTGTGATTTGTGACAAAAGGAGTGGATGGGAATATGGCAAGGACTATGGAGTGTTTGATTTCTTTCTCGATTTGGTATATGGCTTTGAGTTGTGAGTGTATTGGAAGACCTGTCATGTTGTTTAGTTGTGGAGCGAAGTGGATCTTTCTGTTGAGTTATGAGTTCCTGGCGATGTCTTTTGGGCTAATCATTACCTTAGTAGAGTTCGTGTATGTGATTAACGGTGTATTCCAGCCGTATCAACACTCTTTTGTTATTGTATTCATTGATGGCATCCTGGCGTATACACGTAGCCAGGGGTAGCGTATTCCTATGTTTCATCATATTTTTCCCATTTTCTGGATATGTCCCGTGAGCCTTGAGTTACATCTGTTCATGTGGTGCCTCCGGTGGGCGATACTGTTATTGTGGACCGTGTATACTGGTCGTGTGTGATATCTATTGGGGGTCTGGAGACCCGAGTGGACCTATTGTTACTCAGGATGGTCGATTTTGGTGTGATATTGGGCATGTACTGGTTGTCTCCATGTCATGTTGTTCTTGATTATCATGCTAAGACTGTGACCTTAGTTATGCCAGGTTGTCCGAGGGTTGAGTGGAGAGGTTCTTCTGATTATGTGCCTAGCAGGGTGATTTCCTACCTGAAGACTCAGCGTATGATTGAGAAGGGGTGCTTATTGTATCTGGCTTTTGTGAGGGATGTCAGTGGCGAGACTCCCGCTATTAATTCAGTTCCTGTGGTTCGTAACTTTCCGGACATGTTTCCTACAGACCTGCCAGGCATGCCGCTTGACAGGGACATTGATTTTGGTATTGACCTGGTGCAAGGCACTCAGCCTATTCCTATTCCACCTTATCGTATGGCACCAACAGAGCTAAAAGAATTAGAGGAGCAACTTCAGGAACTCCTAGATAAGGGGGTTCATTCGGCCTAGTGTGTCACCTTGGGGTGCATCGGTGTTGTTTGTAAAGAAGGAGGATGGTTCTATGCGTATGCGTGTTGATTATCGGTAGTTGAACAGGGTTATGATGTAGGATCGGTATCCCTTGCCTTGTATAGATGACTTGTTTGATCAGTTGTATGGTGCCACGGTATTTTCCAAATTGACTTGCGTTCCGGCTATCACCAGTTGAAGATTCGGGGGCCAGACCTTCCTAAGACTTCTTTCAGGACTAGATATGGTCATTATGAGTTTCTGGTTATACCATTCAGGCTGACCAATGCCCTAGCAGCCTTTATGCACTTGATGCACCGTGTATTCCGGCCTTATCTGTATTCTTTCGTCATCGTGTTTATTGACGACATCTTGGTATATTCCCAATCTCGGGAGGATCATGAGCAGTATTTGAGAGTTTTGCTTCAGACCTTAAGGGAGAGAGATTGTATGCAAAATTTTCGAAGTGTTAGTTCTACCATCAGCGTCGGGTTCTTATACCGCATATTGTGATGCCTCGAGGGTAGGCGTTGTTTGTGTTTAAATGCAGGAGGATGTAGTGATTGCGCGATAGTTATGATCTTCAGAAGTGTAGAGAGAGATATCAGTTTGAGGCTAAGCCGGCAGGGGTATCTCCTACGGGTTGTCCTGGGGTGTGTGATCCTTATGTTGTTCGGTAGTAAGTTCTCTTCTACCAGTAAATAATACATGTTGTAATTGAGTTTAGAACACTTGTGGAAGTTGGCATGACCATTTCAATGGTGAATGCGTGATTTGCAGATGACTTGAGCTATTAGACGGGTTGTGTTATTATGGGCATTGTGAGTTATTGGTTGTCTTGATCGTTGGTTTTGAGACAAGTGAGGGAAGTCTATTAATGATAAGTTGATTGCACGATTATGTGCTGTATTGGTTTCAGTTCGAGGTATATTGGTGGATCAGTTATGACGTGCAGAGGTGGATTCTGGGAATGACTCGAGTAATGGAAATTCTTCGATGTAGGTCGTAATATACTCTATTGGGTAAATGGGTTCTATCAAATGATTGAGTATTAGGGATGTGCTATGTATTCGAGCGGTGGAATTGAGATCGGATATAGTAATCTGTGCGCTTCATGGTCTTCGAGACTAAGAGTTCTCATAAACAGGTTATTTTGTGGTAGTGAACTGTGAAGATGCGAGCAAAGCTAGTCGGATGTTGGTATGTACCATGATTCAGTCATTGTAAACTTTTCGGTAACTTATCTATCTGTTGTGGCTGACTGGAGTTGATTTAGGGTTATTGGTAGGCCCGTGTGAGTGTGTGCTCTGCACCGAGTCGGAATTGCTGACTCCGAATTTCTATTTTTGAAGAATGTACCATTTGATTGTGATTGAGTTTATTCATGTTCTGGGGTGATCTATGAGCTACCCTTCGGTGTTGCGAGGCATGGTGATTGTTAGTTATATGCACTTACGGTGCGGGTTTATTTGGGCTTTATAGCGGGAACTGAGTAAGGTAAGTATTTGGGTATTGCGAGATTGAGGCGTATTGATTATGCACTTTCCGATTCCCCCGTGGTTATGGCAATGCACTGTGAGTACTTGATGTCGAATTTCGAATGATTATTGATTTTAAGCCAGGTGGCTTGTAGTATTTCATGTGGACCAGCGGTTGGATGAGATCGTGCAGTGTAGCGGAGATTATGTAGGGGTATGATCTTTGGTATTAGATTCGTGTGTATTGATTTTTTTGATGTGTGCCAGGATTTTAGCATGATGTTGTGATGGTAATTGTTAATGACGGTATAATCCTCCCATGTGAACCTTTCATATAATTTGATTACTTTGGGATGTTGCTATTGAGTGCATGAGTTGCAAAGGTTATGGCTTCAAATTTTATCGATAGGTTATGTCATCAGAGTGGTCGTGTTGGATGAGAAGAGGTCATTGGACCTAGAATGAATATTGTCATAAGTGTCTACAACATAGTTGGAAGGATATTTATCGGGGGTCGGCTTAGAAAATCTTCTATATTTCTTGTTTGGGAAGGGGGAGCTTCATGTCTGACTGATCGGACGAATGGTTGTTAGTTTCTACGTGTTTCTTTCATCATCGGCAGTATATGAAAGTGTTAGATCGAGGCATTTCTTGATAAGAGGTTATGTACCGATATTGAGTTGTTCTGAGCAGTTATTATGGTTAAGGGTTATCGCTATAAGTGTTTGAGTCATGCGGTGTATTATGTGATTTCATCTGGGGTGCGTATATGGCTTGATCCAGCATGTCCAGACCTATTCAGTTTATAGTTGTGGAATTTTGATCTTGTATATTACTTCAGAAGTGGAAATTTGGTTCTAGGGTTTATGGGTTAGGCTGGATTTCAAAATTTCAACTGTGTTGTGTTATTGGACCTAGACGTGGGATCACCCCTGGGTATGTGCATGGCGAGGTTACGCGGCAGTTCGATGGTGCTGGAGAACAACCCTTGGCACGTTCGAGGATGAACGTATGTTTAAGTGGGGGAGGATGTAACGACCCGATCAGTCGTTCCGAGAGTTTAGCCCCATTTCCCCCGTTTCTGCTTCATTATATGTGGTTCAGCTTCATTACGTTGTGTTGGATTGGTTGGCTCAAGATCGGAGCGATCTTTGGAGAGAAATGAGACACTTGGTCTCTTATTTTGGTTCAATAGTGGAAAAAGTCAACTAGAAGTTGACTTATTGGTAAACGACCCCAGATTACAGATTTTATGGTTCGGATATCTTCGTTAGGTGATTTGGGAATTAGGAGTGTGTTCGGAATGAAGTTTTGATGTCCGGTGTAGAATTAGGCTTGAATTGGCGGAAGTTAGTTTTTTGGCTATTTCCGGTCGGCAGTGGAAAATAGACTATAGGGGTCGCAATGGAATTCCGACAGTTGGAGCAGGTTCGTAATGTCATTTTGGATATGTGTGCAAATTTTCAGGTCAATCGGATGTGTTTTGGTTGGTTTTGGCATCATTGGCGAAATTTGAAAGTTTCAAAGTTCATAGGCTTGAATTTGATGTAGTTTTGGTGTTTTCGTGTTGTATTTGGTGTTTCGAAGGCTCGACTAAGTTTGAATGATGCTATGGGGTGTGTTGGTACGTTTGATTGGGCCCCGAGGGGCTCAGGATTGATTTAGGATGGTTAATGAAGGATTAGACTTAAGAATTTGCAACAAATAACTGCTGGTGTAAATCTACTGGTGTGGCCGCACCTGCGGATGGGGAGCCGCAGGTGCGAAGGACCATGCGCAGGTGCGAAAATAGGCTAGGTAGGAGCAGTCCGCAGTGCGAAGAATTGGCCGCACCTGCGAAGTCGCAGGTGCGGAAAAGGGACCGCAGGTGCGAGAATTGGACTGTAGTGGGTTTTCGTAGATGCTCACATGGGACCGCAGGTGCGAGGAAAGGTTCGTAGGTGCGGATTAACTGGGCAGAACAGTATAATGAATGCCTCCCTAAAATTTTGGTTATTCTTCCATTGTTGCATGCGGGCGGAGCTCGGTTGAGAGCTAATTGAAGAAAGAATTCGAGGTTCTTCAGTGGAGGTAAGTTCCCGGACTATATAACTCGTTTCTATGCTATTTTGTTTCGGATTAGGCTTGTAATTTGAAGAATTAAAGTTGGAAAAAGGGGAGTAAGATTGGGAATTCTTTTGGTGATGTGAGTGGGCAATTGTGGTCCGATTGTAGTGTTCTTGGTATGTGTAGAATCGTGGGAGGACGATGTTTGTAGTGATGTAAATTTTATTGAATTTCGAGAGGTGGGCCCGGGGCTCAGGTTTGGCCGAATTTCGAGAATTCTGTTAAAAATTTATGTTTTTTGGTTTGGTTTTGTTCCGTTAGCGTGTATTGATGATGTTAATCTGATTTTGGTTAGATTCGGAGCTTTTGGGAGCCGATTCGAGGGGCAAGCGCATCGCGGAGTAGCTTTTGGGTTGTTTTGAGGCAAGTAACGATTGTAACTCTAAACCTGAGGGTATGAAACCCCGATATTTGATATTGTTTTGGTAAATGAGGTGACACACATGCTAGGTGACGAGCATGTGGGCGTGCACCGTTAGGGATTGTGACTTGGTCCGTCTCGTAACGACTATTAAGCCGCATATTCGATTTTGAAACCTTATGATATCCTGTAATTTTAGAAATTTATACTTATTTATGGGCTGTGAGCTATGTTTGGGGCCTTGTGCCGACCTGTTTAGACCCTCAGAGGTACTTTGACACTATTCTTACACTATCCTGATAGAACAATTGTGAACTTAGTCATGTTTTCGACTTGTTGTTATTTTCACTGTTATCACATTGCTTGAAAACTCTGAAAAGTATTTTGGGCTGAGACCCGTGAGTTGAGATGAATTTCCTAAGTGGCTTGTGAGGGTGACTAAGTCAGGCCGAGAGCCGAGTATGTGAGGATGGCTATGGATCGAGCTGCACGCCGCAACGATATATATATATATGTGTTGGGCCGAGCGCCGAGTATATGAGGGCAATTATGAGTATATATGTAGTGAGGCCAAGAGCTCAGTATGTGAGTATGAGGGCAGTTATGGGTATGTGTATATATGTAATGAGGTCGAGGGCCGATTATGAGAGGATAGTTATGGATCGGGCTGCACGACGCAGCAATATATATATATATATATATATATATATATATATATATATATATATATATATATATATATATATGCAGATCGGGATGCACGCCACAATAATATATACATTATATATGTGGATCGGGCTGCACGTCGCAACAATATATATTTTATATATATGGATCGGGCTGCACGCCGTAGCAATATATATTATATATATGGATCAGGCTGCACGCCGCAGTAATATATTGCTTGGGCTGAAGAAGCCCCTCTAGGAGTCTGTACAACCCCAGTGAGCGCAACCGACTATTATATGGATCGGGCTGCACGCCGCAGCGTATGTTATATGGATCACTACAGCAATATACATTATATATGGATCGAGCTGCGCGCCGCAGCAATATATATATATATACGTATGGGAGCGGGCTGTACACCACATCAGTTGTTATATGGTACCTGATGGGTGGGAGTGTGGGGTGTGAGCATTGACTTATGAGAGTAGAGTCACGAGTGACTGAGAGGCTTTCCCGCGAGGATTTATTATGAGTGATACTGTGCCCGAGGGGCTTATATAGTCTATGAAACTACTATTTTTCACTCTTCTTTAGACTGAGCCTCTGATGATAAATGTTTTTATACGAGATTTTTAAATGGGAACTAGAGTTTTATTAAATACTCGAAAATGTAAATTCCTGACTTGATTTACTTATTTCCAAAGTCACTTATTATACGGATTTTTCATGATTTATAAATGCTCGTCACTACACTCATGTTTTTAGATACTTTGGTTACTTACTGAGTTGGCTACTCACGTTACTCACTGCACCTTGTGTGCAGATTCAGGTATCGGGGCAGAGTGATAGTTGAGCTACCCCATTTGGAGCATTGTTCGGAGATTGTTCGGTAGCTGCTCGGCGTCTGCAACACTACTCTTTCTCCTTCCTATTCTATCATTTGTACTTTACTTCTCATACTCGTTGTAGTAGAGGATTTATAGTAGACTGTATCACTTCTTAGATGCTCATGACAGTTGACTCCAGGTTTTGGGAAGGTGTATAATTTGTTCATCTCATTACGCTATTTTTAAATCTGCTAACTTTGGGAAATTATGAAATATATTGATAGTCTGAAATAGTTGGCTAGCCTAGCTCCACGATAGGCACCATCACGACTAGTTGTGATTTGGGGTCTTGACAGGACAGGGTACCAGCCTACCATAAGTCTTTTAGCGAAACTATGACACGATGACTCATAGACTCGGTTGCACTCCGAATGAGGTGGAGTCTTACCGATCCTTTACTGAATGCCAATCTCATCTACTATGAGGGCTCGTCAAACTGATTATCTATACATGCGGGCATGAATGCAACATCCCCAACAAAAGGACGTCAGTACTAATAATGTACTGAGTATGTAAGGCAATATACTGAAAGCTGAACTAAATTGATAATATAACAACTGAAAAAACTTTGAAGTCAAAGATAATCTGAAGATATGCTCACCTGCTGATACTGACTTAACTCTCTCAATATAGTAAGTAAATAGTTGTCCGGCCCTATAAGGCTCGGTATATATATATATATATATATATATATATATATATAAATGCTCTACCGTAGTAGGCTCGCTCGTAGGCGCTCAGCCATACTAGGATCTTTATCTCGACCAACTGGGCTCGCTCATAGGCGCCCGACCATAGTAGGCTCGGTATATTACTTACCATCTGATATGAGGTTTCCCAATAGGGGCCTGCCCATCGCTTATAGCTCGATGGTAATGAAAATACTGTAATACTGTATATATAGACTCTCTGCTCTCTTGACTGTAAATAGAAAATACTGAAGTGAATATGAAGTCCTGATAAAGAAAATATTGTAACTTACAAGACTAGGAAAATATACGTAACTAGCGAGACTAGCAAAATACACGTAAATTTCGGGATATGAATTTTTATTTATGCCTCGTTATCAAACTCGTGTAATTACGAGATCATGCCAAAATGAACAAAGAGCTTAACATTAACATACCTGAGCCGATTCTCTTGAAAATTCCTCTAATACACGTCAATTACGACAACACGTAACGATAGATCGAAGTAGGGAACAATCTGTATGAAATGAATCAAAGCAATAACGTTGCTATTGCAAAATCATCTTTGTTCAAACTTTTTCTCAAGAGAATTAGCTTAACGTTATGTATGGAAACTTGCTGAAACTCTTCTTAAGAGTTTAGAGTTAACGTTGAAATGGAAGGCTTTTGGCTGAAACGTATAACATTACAATTGTATGGAAAGCTTGGTTGGAGCTCTTAGAATTCATGTTTCCATCTCTTCGTTCTTGGTTACTGGATTTGGTCTTGATACAAGATATCATATTTGGAATTCTTGAAATCTCACTTAATAAAAGTGGAGATGTGATTTTGTCTTTAAGACATAATGGTTCTATTTCCTAAAATACTGTATAATTAACGTTAGGAGATTTTGTCAAATCCTCAAACCTTGACACATATATATTTAACTTAAGAGTCATACATGGGGATTGGGGGTTGGTCTTATCCAAAATATTGAATTAATTAATTAGGTAATTGGGTAGTGTCCCGTTACCCGATAATTAACCAATTACCCGCATAATTAAGAACTGTTTCAAATTACTTAAATTTCTAATTATTTTTAATACACTTTATACATCCTACTATCATGGTCATATGGTACCACATAAAATAAATACACACACTATTATTTTTATTAAAACATCCATGTAAAAATACATATATTTTTTCAACTTATAATTTTCCTAATCTCATATAAAGAGTAAAAATTCTCGTACGCTTAATTCTTAAAATGGTAAAAAAAATAACTTTCTTTTCTTGTGAGAAAATAATTTCTATCTTTACAATAAAAAAAATCTCATAAACTTTCTTATATTATGTGTATAATTTACCATATTCGAAAATAGTAATAATGGTAACTATCCAAAATTTTACTTATAAAACTTCTTACAAAAATGTTTCACTCAATATAAATACCATATCAAAACGTATCTAACGGTATCAAGGTTGTTATGCTTATGGGGTCTTATGATAACATATGACAAATCCTCTATAATCTCATGAATGGTCTTAATCCTTTGAAGATAATATATATTATTATGGCTTATCCTAATATTAAAGTACGGGTCGTAACAAAAGAGATAGGACACGGAGCGAAGGGAGAATGAGAAGATAGAAGAGAAGAAAAGGGAGGATGGTGACCGATTGGTGGCTGGCAAGTCTGCTGGCGGCGGCTATAACAGGAGAGAAAGAGAAATGAGATATAAGAGATAAAGGATATAAGGGGATGGGGCGGCAGAGTTGAGAAGAATGAGGAGTGTAAAAATGAATGTGTTTTTTTTTTGCCTTTTAAAAATCTGATCTCTTCCTTGGTGAATTTCTTCCCCACAACTCTTAAATATTATAAATAGGTCACCTCCTTTACCCATTGAATAATAGATTAATCCCCCTGATCGCCCGTGTCCTCTTTTTTGTCCTATGGTTATTGTAAAATAGGTTGTATACCCTTATTAACCAAAAGGCAAAATAAGAAAAATATAAAAGCCCCAACTAATCAAATAAAGGTTGACAAGACTTCTAGTATTGACTAGTTTTAGGTTCTCGTTAAAGAATAAATTATACTGGCTTTCATGTAATTAATAGACTGCGTTATAAATTAATAATCATTTAACTGGAATTTATGACTTGTAGTATTTATTTGAAAATGCCAACGACTATAATAATATGGTGGTAACAATTATTATTTTTATTAAAGAACAATAAATTGATAGAAAATCTTAATATTCGAAAAGTAGGACCAATACCAATAAATTATTTTGAAGTTTAGAAAAATGCACAAAAGTGATATTATTTTACTAATTTCAATAAAATGATAAAAAATACTATGTTTTTTTTAAAATAAGAATATTATCAATAAATAGCATTAAAGTTAAAAATGTACAAAAATACTATATTTTACTATTAACGACTAGGAAACTTGTAGAAGTTATTTTTAAATACAAAGGGACAAAATTGAGTATCAACACTTAGTGCCATAACCAAGTTTAGGCAAGATACTTACCTCGAATGAGGCAAGCCAATATTCCAAAAATGCCTTTCCACGCGAATCGGCCTCCGAACGGCTCAAATCTTGCCAAAAGAACAACTCAATAACCTCAAATAAAGCCATAAGAAACAATACCAAATAATAAAGCTTTGATCTTTATACAAACATACAAAGTTAACTGAAAAATCAACTCGATCCTGCATCCCGAAACCCAACAAAAGTCACAAATCATGATTATCCATTCCAACACGAGTCCAAATGTATGAGTTTTACCCACACTTGACTTCAAATCGAAGTTCAAATTCCAAATAATTACTCTCCAAAATCTAGTAACCCCCCCCCCC